>CM067843.1:61716366-61991366 GCA_034509565.1 Triticum monococcum | reverse complement strand
CTACTTGAATTCAGGAAGATTCAGATACCGAAAGCAATAGGAATGGGAAAGCGGAGCGGGCAATAGGTTTATGACTGAGCACTAGAGCCTGGAATAGCAGGAATGAAGGTTGGGAAATATGCCATGCAGAATTCCAATAAGTTGGCACTGCTTTCCCTTTCCATATGAAAAATGGAGAGGAAAAGCATGGGTGGACCAAGGGTTTTAACCGGAATCTAGTGACGGAGAAAGAAGAAAGATTTTTAAGCGCTAGATAGGGTCACAATTCAATAAAGATACTTGGTTGGATGGCGAAGCTGTGTTTGCTCTCCCAAATCGAGATCAAAGTCTTGCTTGACAGCGTGAGGAACTTTGAATGCTCCGTACAAAGGGTCATAGGGAGCTTTTGGAGGTCAGGGAGAAGTGTGTGTGGCCACTGTGCGCGAGCATTCTGTACAGCGATTTTGCTGAGGAGGTCCCCGATCGCACCTCCATAAAGAAGATCCGGTGACTGCCCATTGTCTTGTTTTGGCTTGGAAGTCTCCTCAAAATAAGGCAAGTGAGTCAACGATCTCTGTAAGAGGAATTGGAAGATGGGGGTTCCATGGCGCACTGAGATGAAAGGCTGTCTTGGACGTGCGGCCCCTTATCCCTATCCCTTTGTTGAGGAATCCCATGCAACGCGCCCTTGCTTGGACGAAAAAATGGCATAAGGGGGACTCGTTTCACTTGATTCGTTCCGTCGCACCCGCACTATTCCTAAATTTCTTTTCTGTTTCTATTTTGAAAAAAAAGGTCGAACTCATTTCGTATAGAAAGAAAGATGTGTCGGGTTTGGATCGAGTGACACAGGAGGTGCTTCAGCGTGGCACTCTTTTTAATGGGCTTTACCGTCTTTCTTTACCTTCAGAACCCAAAACTTTGCTTGGCGAAATAACTCCTGCCTATATTTGGCATCTCATCTACTTAATTTAATGACATTCCATATCTTAGGAAGGAAAAAAAGTGAATGGAGTTCCAGTCAAGTCTTTTTTTTGCTTTATCCTTCTCTCAATCAAAGAAAGGGAATGCAGATGTTCTGTCGCCCTCTCTTCGTATGCCACCAGCCTTCCTCTCAAAACCATACTGATCCGATCTTGTGGAGATAGGTAGGAACGATCCCTCCAGTAACCATGCCTAAAATCATAAGCTGACCCATTACTTATGTAGGTGCCTCAATTCTTCCCATTTTCCTTCTTATATAACTCTTTGGGGTCCATACTGCACTTGGGGACGGGATATGATTGCTTTCTTCAACAAACCTTTTAGAGCGTTGTCATCTTACCAGCACAGGACTCAATAGTAAGGACTGTCACTGCATTGATATCGCTCATGGATCGTGTTATACTTGGGAAGATCCAGCCCAAGGGGAAGTCTGCTATCCACAACCCAACCGTAGATGAGGGAGAAGTTCACGCTTGATCTTCGACCCAAGACAATGGAAGGGAGCTAAAGCCTTCTTCCTTTTTCAAATTCGTTTATATGGAGCAAAAAGAGGTCGTGTCATACCATTTATTCCGCCAAGAAGCATTCGTCTACGGCACTTAGAACGCCTCGACACATTTGTACTCACGCCTAGGACGGTCTTTCACACGGAAGTAAGATTAGAGAGTTTGATCATAGTTTGACCGTAGTAAAAAAGAAGTCCCTTTCTCATTTGCTTCCTGGTCATCTCTATAGAGATAGAAGAAAGAAGTCCCAAGCAAGGGTCATGCTATTTCTATTCTTTTCACTATTGTTATTCCCTATTTCCTTAACTGATCTTGAGTTGTACCGAAACAACAGAAATATGGTCTCTCATAAATTGATTTCTTTCATCACTGTTCTTAAATCAATCCGTGTCAGGTACAGAGCCAATCTTCACACCCCATAGGTAAAACAAGTCGCTTTATGGGCTCCTCGTGAAACTACAACCTTTCTGAAGCCCTAGTCAAAAAGTTGTGCGAAACCTCAATTGGTAAGAGGAGTAAACACCTATTCTTTGGCCATTCAAAACATCGAATTGGTTGGCTCGCTCACCCTCTCGAACCGGGACAAAACTTCCCAGCATTGCATTCACCGCCTAGCCTCGTCCAACATGATTGTAAGGCACGTTTTGCATGCCTTTAAAGTGTACCCCCTCGAAGGTATCAAAAAGTGCGAGAAATCGCATTGATGACTAATAAAGTAGGGTTTTCACTCGTGTGGGTTCGCCCACCTTCCCTTCAGCAGCTCTCCCTGGACACCCTATACTAAACTGAGGAATTACTTAAGCTCCTGGCTTTTTTCCGACAACTCAAAGCCGCTGCACCGACAGATAACATGCCGTGGATCTTATGTGGCGCTGCACCTCAGTGATCGGCTTTACACCAGGAAGGAGCAATGAGATAAACTCACCCCCCATGGCGAGACTAGACAGATTCATGGCCTCCTGCTTGAACATTGTCCCAAAAACAACGGTCACACCCTTGCCAAACACCTCCTCAGCTGACGATAATATATCGGACATTGGACTGCAGGGCCTTGGTTGGCCAAGTATGTTTTGTATATAAGGATCCATGGTCTTATCAAACTCCAATTACCAAATGGTACATACAGGAGTTGTTGCATAAAAGGAAGTACCATTGCCATCAGTGATCTTTAAAAGTGATAAACTAAACTCATCACGTTAGGAGAATCCTCTAAACTTAATATAATAGGCTCACTTTATCACTATAAACTTTTTAGTGATGACCAAATAACGAAAACACTTCGTTGAATGACATGTTGTTAAAGAAAATAGCTGCGTCGCCCCCCTTCAAGACAGGAAACTATAGACAGGTACCTGAGGTTCCCTGCTGAGAGAAGAATTTGTCAACAATCAAGCACTTGAGCTTGCAAGAATAAATATATGATGTCTATGCTATTATTGGGATAAAATGAATCAAAAAAGCAGCAGAATATGAGAAGGATTTATTTTCTTAAAGGGTGTATACATTAAAGTGTACCTGCTTGGTAGGCATGAAATCACTGACAAAGAGTTGCCTAGCTCCGATGAGCTTGCAAGCATAATTTGGAATTTCATAGAAGCGGGCATCGCTAGGGGTGAACCACGAGAAGTTACAGCAATTAATGGGTAGGTATCGTAAACATCCTGAGTGTGTCACAGCATTGAAGAAGAAGAAACAGAAATGTTTTCCTTTCTTTCGCATTTGATTTGCATGCCCCCTGTAGATTTGACCCGGAGCCAATGCCAGTCTTTTTTGCGATCAAATGCACTTGAGCTAGTCACTAAGTGACAGCACCAAAAGATGTGCATGTGTCATTAGGCCATTGGATTACTCAACAAAAAGTGAAGTGCCAAACGATGAAGAAGAACACTTGAAACCAGGCACTGGACCCTAAATGTTTCGCCTGGCAAACCAGATAGAAGTTCTTGATTTTCTTTTGTTTTTTTTCTTTGTTTTTTGCCTTTTTTTGTTTTCTTTTCTCTTTTGATTTTCTTTTGTTTCTTCCTCGATTTTTTGTTTTTCTTTTCTCCTTCTTTTCTTCATTTCTTTCACAATTTTATTCGTTCCTTTCATGGCTTTACTATTTTTTTGTTTCTTTTGCGATTTTCAAATGATTTTTTTGCATTGGTTTCTTTGTTTTTGTTCAACACATGTTAGCTGTGTTTTTTCGTATAAATTCAACATTTTTAGTATATATCATAATTGTTTTATATGTACATGTTGGCGCTCCATTTTCCTATTGAGGACGAACCTCAACCTATACTCGAGAGATAGCTCTCCATACACTGATAAGGGATGTACGAATTCTCGAGAAAAGAGGAGATGTGGTGCCCTCCCCCCTCCACCCCGGACCACCCGGATTCTACGAGTGAGTAGAAAGTTAGATTTACATGGGACCTCACTTAAATCGTTGAAAAAGTGGCTTTCAAGGTCTCATTGCTTCGGTGAATCACTTGAATCGCTGAAAAAAAGCGTTTTCTTCTATTTTTCCCTTTCGCAAGAGTCACGTTTTGCTTCCGCGAAAGGCATGGTTTTGCTTTTGCGAGAGTCATAGTCGTGCCTCTCGGAAACGGCAAAAAATGCATTTTCTGTTTTTTCTTTCTTTTGCGAGATGCACGGTTTTGTTTCGCGAGAAGCACGGTTTTGCTTTCGCGAGAGTCACAACAGTGTCTCTCGGAAATGAAAAAACGCGTTTTTTATTTTTTTTCCTTTCATGAGAGTCACGGCCGTGCCTCCTCGAAAACGAAAAAAACGTGTTTTCTCTTTTTTTTCCGCGAGAATCACGATTTTGCTTTCGCGAGAGGCATGATTGTAATTTCGTGAGAGGCACGGGCATGCCTCTTTCGGAAACAAAAAAACCCGTGCTCCCGGTTCGGTTTTTTTGTCCGTTTTTTTTGTGAAAAAAAGTTCGTCAAAACCTATCAACATGGGATCTAATTTTAAAGATCTCGACGCGAGGAATCCAATAATGAAAGCGGTTCGAAATTTGGATGCACGGCTTGAGAGATAAAACGTTTTAAATAAACGGATCTATGAAAAAAGGGAAACTCCCAGGTTACGACAAGTGACGCGCTTCATGTGCGCTACTTGTCGTAACCAGGAGAGTTGGAGTGATCTTTGCAACGAGTACTCCTCAACTAGTAATTTCGTCGTTCGCTGCTTCGGTTGTTTTCGCCCCTTTTATTTTATTATTTTATTTTGTTCGTTCACTATTTTTCTTTTTTTCTCTTGTTTGGTTTTCTGTTTTTGTTTTTTCGTTTTTGTTCTTTCCTTTTATTTTTTCTTTTTTTGATTCTTTTTCCTTTTTGCACATTTTCTAAAAAAAATTGTACCATTTTGTGAATAGAAAATCATAATATATAGTGAACATTTTTCAACACGTGGGTTAGTACCTGATGAGCATTTTCAAATATACACTGAATATTGTATTTTTTGTACAAGATGAACATTTTTTAATACACATTGAATATTTTTATAATATACAATGAACTTTTTCAAATATACACTAAACTTTTAAAAGAACATACATAAATTTTTTAAAATATATTTTGATCTAATAGTATATTTTTAAATATCTAGCTCCTAAATAACCGTGTACGTCAGGCTGAGCTTACGTAATGCTAGGTGTGCTGCTGTCGAGCAAAGCTCAGATTCACCGCCGTGTCCCGTGTGTCACTCTTTTTATTGTCTTTGTGACTGTTGGGTCTTGGACCTTTTTTGTACTTGGACATCGGCCTCCCCTTCTTCTTCAATGGAATCACAAGAATTCTTCTCTTGTCGTTCAGGAAAAAAGAAGTTAAGTTAAGCTGCGCTTGCTGCCGAGCGCCAGGATAATCATTCCCTGCGAGCGAAACGACCAGGATTTGTATCCCTTGTGCCCGCTCTAACCTCTAAGCGTTGTGTTGTAGATGGCCTCATGGGTCCAACGTCCACAACCTAAACCCGAATTAAGTTCGAGACAAAATAAAATTCATCGTATCACTCTCAACCTCCACCGAAACCCCCAAATTTTGTAAAATCTTTATGATTACACCAAACATACGGAGTACGATTGACATTTTCCAATGTTTTGTTTCCTGTCTTATTCCGGACTTTTGGATAATCCGATCTACTATACTATTCCGGAATAAGTACACTTTGCCTGAAACAGGAAGAAATGATATCCAATCCTAAGAACAGGCCTTGCTCCCCAGGAGAACGCATTACGTCCACTGAAAATGCAACCAAAGCAGGGCATAATTAATCGCACCTCCTACAAATTAACGTTCCATCGGTACTACTAGTAATTCAAGTCTTAAATTCTGCAACATTCAACCAGGAAATGGAAGACCACTCCCTTAATTAAGCTAATCTACTAGTAGTAGAGTAGTATAGATATAGATAGCTGGCCGGAGCTAGATGGATCGGCGGCGAGTTCTCCTCTCCATGCCCCTGGGTGCGTCAGTCAGTCGTACACCGGACCTGTCTTGCAGCCGGCGAGGAAGACGTCGGTGAGGACAGTCTTGGACTGCAGCGCCGCCTTGAGAATCGCCAAACCCTACACATCAAATCAACAATGGTTAATGCTCGATAAGCAATCGTGCGGTGCGGGCCAAGTGAGAGAGATGGTGTCATATTGGTATGGTCGATCAACAATGGTCACCACTCACCTCCTTGTAGCCGATCCGCACGGTCATCTCCTGGAGCGCGCCGAGGCCCCTGACGGCGAAGGTGTTGAGCAGGGTGATGCTGGAGATGGCGGACATGGGGGTCACGGCGAGGTTGTCCATCACCGTGTACGTCACCACGCCCTGCACGAACCCTTTCGCCCCTCCGGCGGCCGCCTGCGCAGAGCCGCCGGAATCAGGCCGCACGCACTGGATTGCGTCCGCCATCTGGTTGCCACATCTGGGGCACTTGGCGCCTCTCACCTCCGTCACGTAGCCCGGGCTGTGACAATAGCCGCACCTGAAGAAAGCCGGCGACGGGCTCGGCAGGCCGAGGAGGGACAGGGAGATGCTGGGGGCCGCCGCCGGCGAGGGCACGGCGGGGCGTAGGAGCGCGTCGGTGTTCGCCCCGGGCAGGACGTAGGAGCCGTCGAGCTTCTGGACGCTGGCGTAGAGGTCGCCGGCGCCCCCGACCATTGAGTCCGCCCCAAGCAGCTTGACGGCGGTGCCGACGGGCAGGGCGAGGAGGGAGAAGAGGAAGTCGACGACGTCCTTGCCGGCCTCCGCGAACAGCACGCGCCCCGCCTTGGTGTCCACCAGCAACTTCATGCTCATCGCGGCCGCGGTGGTGGTCGCCATCTTCACCTTGAGAGCTCTCTGTTGGAAATGGAATACGCAAATGCTGCAGGCTTCAGGTGGCTAACTGCCAAAGCCGGTTCCCCGGGAGCTTTAACAGCTCGTGCTCTTCGTGCGTTCGCACGTCGTGCATGCCAGGAGTTGTCGTTGTACTTTCATCTCTTTTTTAGGGTAAAGCCCAGTTTTATTCCTCAAAAATCATAGTGTGGGAGTGGGATACAATTCGGTACATGAGGTTGGTCAAACCAGACATGATACCCAACCTCGACAACCCTTTGTGATGTCTGAAATAACTTACTTGGAGTCCGAGGCTACGATGAAATTCTGCACAAGGAGAATTTTTTCGGCTAGTGAGAGCGCCTCTCAGCATGCAATAGCCTCTAGGGTTATCGGATCATCAACTCCTGCTATGACCAATGCTGACCTGCCAATATATTTCCAGTCTCTGTGTTGACATACCGCTACTGTCGAGCCTCCTCTTCCTGCCCTGACTCCGGCGTCAACATGGATCTTCGCAAAACCCACATGCGGAATAATAGCACTCTGGACCCAAGCATACTGTTTCTCCTTGATCATACCGAGCTCCTATATGAACCTCTTGATGAACGTGTGGGTCACCTGGGGACTTTGGAAAACATCCTCATGGATGGCCTTGCGGCGGTCGGACCAGATAGACCATAGCGTGACCGAGAGGAGCACAAAAAGATTATGCGTTAATATATCCATAAGCGTGAATAACCACGGTTTGGCACTAGGCTTGGTAGTGGTCATCATTTTATGTGCCAAATCTTCGTCAACTAGAGCCCATGTACATCTTGACATGGTGCACTCAATCAGGGAGTGTCACCAAGAGTCAGGCGTCCCACAGAGCCCGCACAAGTTAGAATCAGACATGTGCCTATGATCTCTGACTTCTTCGGTCGGTAAGAGTGTTTCGAGAGCCTCCATAAAAACATACAGATCTTTGTTGGCACTTGTGTCTTCCACAACGATATCCAGGAGGTCTCGCCGCTTCCCATGCTGGATGATCATGCCATACAATTCAACCATTCTTCGCTTCTTTGTTTATGGCTGGCAGCACACTGTATGCAGATTTATTAACCAAAAAGTTGCCATACTTTTTGAAGTTCCAGACCAAAAAGTCCGGAATATTACGTGTGCACTGAGGGATCCCCAAGATCACCCTCACATCCATTGGCACTCCACTCACTATTTATCCCAAGCCGTTGAAGTTGCATCGATGAGCTCTGCAACTAACATGGGCGGGTTAGGGATCCGACAACCATAGGGTTGTAGCATCTCACTCCAAGGGAGCCAATTCTCTTCACATATCCTAGTTTCTTTGACGTTTCCAATGCGTCTGATCAAACCCTGTTTCAAAGTATCTCGGCCTTGAATGATCACTCTCCACACCTGACTTGAATGTCCCTCTACGGATGCTTGCAAGATAGAAGAATTGGGGTAGTATATACTTTTCAGCAAATGTGCGCTAAGTGACACTGTGTGTTGTAACAGCTGCCACTCTTGCCTAGCCAACATCGCAAGGTTAAAGAGCTCAAAATCTTTGAACCCTAAGTTGCCCATACCTTTTGGTTGCGTTGTAGTTTTCCAGGATACCCAATTAGGTTTGCACTTTTCCTCCTTACTTCCTGATGAGCCCAATTTATGTGATGATTTAGCTGGTTATTTTGTGCCTACATGGTAGGCTTTGTGGAATTTTATCGTGTTCGCGCACCTCTTTTTGTTGATATTCCTCAGGTAATGCCTTTGGATCAAATAATATATTATGGAAGAAATCTCAGAAAATAGTAGTGAAATCATGTCTTTAATGTTATAATCATCTACCATAAAAGATTGGAGCAAGAGGGCCAAAGGGGGAGTCACCACGGTGCCTCCAGAGCGAAAGACCATGCTCCATACGAGCGTGCCCCGCTCATATGGGTCGTTGCATGAAGCACCAGTGCCGGCACCTCGTCCACTACTTCCACCTCGTGAAATCGGATCAGAGATCAGACACGGAGAGACACCGGAAACTTGTCCATAAGGTAGAACCATAGCCTCCAGAGATCATCCGGATGAGGGATTGGCAAGGAGGAGATCGCCATCTTCACCACCATGCACGAGGGGACTACATTATCACCGTTGTCATCATCATCTCCATTGTTATCATCATCCACATGCATCTCACTGTAACATCAGGAACCCTAGTGGATCCTCTCGTGTGTTACGTTTGTGATTCACTCATGTTCACTGTCACTATCATCATGATATTTGTTGTCTCCATATGTGAGTAGACTACTATTTCTCGGGGATATGGATGAACCTTGATATATATAGGATCTGAATCATTATATTGGATATGTGATCCTCTCTTGAATGCTAATTAGTTTAATAAACTTCGTGAATGTTGTGAAGAGGCCCCTGATACGTCTCTGACGTATCTAAAATTTTTCATGCTATTATCATACCACTTTTACATATTTTTGGCAATAATTTATATTATTTTTGTTTGGACTAACCTATTAACCGAGTGCAAAAGGCCACTTCCTGTTTTCTATCGTTGTGGGGTTTTTTTAGGTGAAATATTCACGGAGTCGGAATGACCTAAAAATTTACATGAATTTTTTGTGGAATATATTTGAATTTTTGGTGCAAGAATCAATGCAAGAAAACTAATATCAGGAAAAACCGTGTTGAAATTTCAAGCCGATCTGATTTGCAGAACTCCGGCTATAAAAAAAACGGTGCTCGGCCGCAAAAACAATCCCAAAACAGGAGAAACCCTGGAGAGAAAGAAGAGGAGAGGTCCAATCTCGGAAGGGCTCCCACCCCTTGGGGGCTATGGAGGCCAAGGACCAGAGGGGGAACCATCGGCAATCATCTCCAACAACACTGTCGTCTTCATGAACACCTCCATCACCTTCCCCCATCTATAATCAGTGGTCCACTATCTCACAACCCGTTGTACGCCCTACTTGAACATGGTGTTTTATGCTATATATTATTATCCAATGATTTGTTGCACATCTATTATGTTTGAGTAAATTTCTTTTGTCCCTATGGGTTGATTGGTGATCATGATTTATTTGAGTTGCATGCTTTATTTTGGTGTTGTCTATAGTGCCCTTCGTGTTGAGCAAGCGTGTGGAATCACCGTTGTAGGGTGTTGTAATATATTAATAATTCGCTTATAATGTGTTGCGGGAGTGACAGAAATCTAAACTGAGTTCGTGAGTAGTTACGCATGGGATCAAAGGAGACTTTTTACTTAATGCTATGGTTGGGTATATCCAACAAAGACCTGACTACGTTAATCTATCACCGGATGACTTGCTCTCATTGTTTGTCTCCCATGCAAACTTTTCCAATGTGGCCGGAGAGATACGAGTGGCTCAATAAATCACGGCCAAGGCTTCGTTGGCACTCACACCTTGGCCCAGGTGTGAATTATACGCCTCGATGGTTGTATGTGGCCTGGAGAGTGATGGTCAGGGGATGCTGAATCATGCCTTGGTTGTTCTGATCTGGTTCTCAAAAAAAATTGTTCTGATCTGGGCCAACGCGCCGTAGAGAGGCGATACGAGTTCCGTGAATTTAAATCCCCTTCGTATTACTGTTTTCGGTTTACTGTTTTCCCCTTCGTATTTCATTTAAATCCCGGTCTCTGACAATCTCTAAAATCTTAAGGTTTGCCAAATAGACTACTCCTTTACAAAATGTTCATCGAGTTGTAGTAATAGTCGAGTGCAAAAGAATTGAGGTATTTATTCTCATTGTGCAGAATTGTGGAACTTGCGTGGATCACATTTTTGGATCCATGGTTCTCGACATCGAGTGTTAAGAGATCCACCTGTGATTATAAATTTTTTTAGCAAAATTGTACAAAATATTTTGCATCACCTCATAGGTGGCGGACTACACTGCATGTATTCATACAGAAGTCTTTTTTTCTAACTGAAAAATGGATAAACTTAATTGCATGTCAGTCCATTCTCAACAAGTATACATGTAACTACATGTTTCATCAAAATCTACCTTCCAAAGAAGGTGTTAGAATCATGTCAACCGTGTACCTAATTGACTTCGACAAAACAGATAGAGCTGTATTAACTCTGTGCAGAAACTATGATAATGATGTGTGTTTTACATACTCCTCGATGGCTTGATGCATTCCTTGACTACGAACAGGACACTTTGACAGCAACCCACAAAAATCAGCCACGGTTACATTGTGACCCAGTGTACTTCTGAAGTTGTAGTGCTTCGACCATTCGGCAACATCTTTTGTAAGAACAAAAAAAAAAGACATTGCGTGAGTATTTAATTAAATAAGTAATAATATGTACAGAAATGAACCAGGATATAATGTGTGGTTGCGTACCTTATAAGCTTCGCTGATGAAGACACTAGGCCATCCAACATATGGCAGATAGCTGTTAGCATTAGACAGAACAGAAATAACAATGCAAATTCATTAGGTGATTGAAACGGTAGACCGATATGTATATATAAAGCCAAATTAAACTTGTGTCCTAATTCAGTACTAGATGCATCAGATGAGATAGTAACCCATCGTACCCCGCAGCCCGTCCAATAATGTCATGCGGCTGAAGCCAGAGCTGCCCAATTGGATAGAGAAACCAACCATCCACTGAATTGTTGTCTCCTTTGGTGAGTATTCGAGTTTCCCCGGTATCCTGGTGCTTGTGTACCTATAATTATTTAAGAAAAATATCCAGGTAAATTCAAGGCAAACAAAAAATGACACCTAAACATCGAATGGGCGTGTAGCGACAGATACTAGAGGGTTTGTTGTTAACCTTGATCACACGATGGACAACTGGATGTTCAAAGCCATCGACTTTGAAAAGAATGATCTCTCCAACACGGAAAGGATCGTTGCTCATGTTGTGCACAAACACCATATCCCCCTGCAAAATAAGCACATGTTCTATGCATCTATCAATATGCCAGTCGAAATTAAAGGGCGTGGCAGACTGAAGTGCACATTTCTTTTGTAAGGAAATGTGTACCACGTACCCTTTTAATTGCAGGCTCCATGCTTTCCGACAGAACCGCCATAGCCGGTGTCTTACACCCGTCACTAGCATCACTCCCTCGGGCTCGGGCACCAGCACCAACAATGCAACGACCATGACTGCCCATGCCAAATCTAATTAAAATTTCTCCAAGGAAGGATACATGGATGCGTCGGCGTGGAAAAACACACTGAAGAAAGATGCCGATAGGAATCATGCATGGCACAAGGTAAAGGATGGAATGAGACATCTGATAAAGAGCCTAGAATGACCTTTCCCAATCTTTTGAAGGGTAAGAATAAGAACTCTGTTGTATCGATGCACTGCTCTCAGGCGAGATTGAACACGAAAAAAGGTGCATCAAGGCGGTAAAATTCATAGAGTTGAGGACTAAAGAGACTATTTTTTTACAGCCAACCATGCTTCACTTAATGCTTGCTTTCCGTCTTGCCTTTGCTGGGCCTTCGATAGGCTGTACTCCAATACAAAATAAGATTGTACATGAAGGTTGGTGAAAAGCCAAGGTACCCATTTCAAAGGTATCGATCCTTTGAAATCATGCTTAGCTATCATCTGGCCTTGTTTGGTTTTTCTTTCAAAGGGTTCTTTGTACCCCTTTTTAGTGCCATGCACACTGAGGTTTCTGACATGACCGAATCTTTTGAGAATACAAAAGCGAATAAGATAGCGCTAGCACCCGCGGAGAACTTTCGTTTGCCAGCTCTGAAGTTTCCTTTTGAGCCCTCGTTCTACTTTTTTTTAGAAAAGGAGGATGACCCCCCGGCCTCTGCATCTGGACGATGCATACGGCCACTTTATTATTATTCTCACAAGACCTTACAAAGCCATACAACAGCAAGACTAAAGCCGCCGTCTAAGCAACAACTGTCGCTACACCTATCCAATTGATGAAGGGGCGCAGATAGTCTGGGCCTAATACCAAACAGACATCGCAGCCAAACCTAAACATCTAAGACCTGAGGTCCCAACTAGGACGCCTGCCGGGTATGGGGCACCTACCAGTCCGGCGCACTCCTTAACCAGGACGTCTGCCGGGTATGAGGTCGCCGCAACCACGTGCCATCAATCCATCTTCACGGCTGTAATGTTGCATGAACCGTGCCAGGTCTCTCTGCCATCGACGCCACCACGACGCCAGACAGCGCCACCATCCCGCGCTCGTCCATCATCACACGCCCACCGGCGAGACCCCCACTGCTCCATGCCGCTGAGACCCGCCGTTGTCGACGTGCCAGATGCCACGCCGCTCCTCCGACGCGAACACCAAAAATAGGAAACGCCCTAAAGATACAAGGGGCACTCTGCACGGCAGGAAAGCCGCCGCGAGCAGCTGCAGCAGAGAGCCAGCCGATGGCCAAAGCCCCCACCTTCAACAACCCACACCCGAATCCTAGCTCCCCAGGCAATGCCTCCAAGGAGGGGATGACGCCCATGGCGCCACCGCTGCCCAATCCAGGCCAGATTTTGGGTTTTCACCCGGGAGAGGACCAGAGGTGGCAAGAATAGGGACCACGACACCGCCTTCAGGAAGGATGCGTCGCCCGAAGCCGACGCCGCTGTCGAGCCGAACCAGCTGGCCTAGGGTTTCCCCCGGTCCCAATCTGCACCACCATCCCCAGAAGCACCGGATCCAGCAGCAGCCGCCGGCATCCAGCGCAAAGGGGAAGGAGCGGGAACGAGGGAGCAGCAGGCCTCCAGATCTGGCGAGGACGAAGGCCCCCGAACTGACGCCGCCAAGCGCCGACGCCCCACCACCCGAGCGGTCGAGGACGCCGGGCAGAGTCCCCGCGCACACCGTCCAGGGCGCGAACGGCGGCGCCGCACCAGCAGGAGCCACCGCCCCGTGGATCCGGATCTCCGCGAAAGGGACGACGAAGACCTCGCCGCCACCGTCACTGGTGGCCGCACGGGCTTGCCCGGCGCCCCCCTCGGGTAGCGGCGAGGAGGAGTAGAGGAGATGTAGGTGGCGGCGCTCGAAACCCTAGTCGCCGCCCGAGTCGTCCGAGTAGACTCAGTGACAAATATTGAGGAAGATTGTTGAAGCTCCAGCCCCCGTTCTACTATGGTTTGGATTCTAGTTGAAGCGTGCGACCCCCGCAAGAGGATGCGCCTAACTAAAACGCCGAAAGGCAGTGCAGCCCAATCCGTTGCTTTGCTTGTTGGGTTCACTTTTTGAAAGTTTATTTGTTTGTAACAGGTGCTTCAACTGCAGTATAGGTAGAAGGAGCTGGTACGGGAAAACCTTTTGTATAAAGTTCGAAATGATGAATTGAGGTAGAGTAGACTGATGTATATGTACCGAGGAAGGTGACGGATTGGGTGAGCACGTGCTGGATCTTCATAGCTCCTCTCGACTGGACGATGGGGGGTAACAGAACTGGTTTTATGGTCGATTCTACTTTTTTCAAAGCGAACGAGTGATATCGCCTACAACTAGCACCTTGACGTGCGTGTATATATACTCCTAGATAGGAGGGAGGGATACAAGAAGCTGTAGGTCGCTAGACGTACTACTCCCACCATTCGAAAATACTTGTTCTTAAAATGATTGTATCTAGATTTATTTTAATTATAGATACATTCATTCTTTTTATTTTTAGGACAAGTATTTTCGAACGGAGGGAGTACTAGGCACGAATCGGTAACGGGTTCGATGGATCACCACACGTACGGGACTTGGTTTCCGGGACCGCCTCCAGCCACACAATGGACTGCTATTTGCGACTGTTTTCAAGCACTATTATGCAAGAAAAAGCGCTCGACCAGCTACAGGAACTAGTTGTACGCCCGTGCGTTGCCACGGAACAACGAACCTATACATAGTGATGTGCATGTCATATGTGGTTTATGACTTAGCAATAATGGAGTCTGCTCTTTGTGCTTTATCATTTTGGTGAGCTCTGTGTCTCTCAGTACCCTCATCTACAGTCTTTTCTAGCCCCACCTGCCCAAAGCTACCTGTTTCCTGGTCACCCTCAAGCACTCGCATCACCCCAAACTGAAGCAGCCTCGCACCCTTGCTTTTCTATCCATGGAAAAGTCCTTCCCGTCGCTGCCATTAATTTTTTGAGCCACCCGTCATGTTGAGCTTGCTTTTTTTTTGACAATTTTGTTGAGCTTGCTTTGTTGTGCTTGTTGTCTAGAAGTGAATTAATCGTGATAAGGTCAATTAGTAATACTTAGTTGAAAGAAAACATTCTTCACATACATGTGGGTTGTGCTTCAAGTGAACCGATCTAGTTTTCTCAAATTCCTACAACCTGGTAAAGGTGTCCTCCATTGGTCAGAATACATATTGTCGTGATGCCCAAATGAGTAAGGAGGACAATGATCAAAGGATAACCAAATATTGAAGATGATAACGCAAAAGGAGGTCAAGGATACAAACTTGGTCATGTTATATAATTGAAAATGAAAAACATAATTTCTCTATCATTTTATCATCCAACATGAGCACAACAACAAATTATCTTCTTTTGCGCTACATTATGACTGATTGGAAGCCTTACTCCATTCGGTCCTTGATTACTTTCTAGCCTCGAAAAAAATCTTGTTAAATTTCCAAAAATATTCAAATGGAGCATCAAACAAGCAGACATGTCGTTTCAGGTGTCGCGCAAACTTGACCTTGAAAATGCTAGAAATATACATCATCTCAAAAAGGTAACACGACATCTATATACTGGAAGTACTGTATTAAAGCTTGATAAATTTCAATTGTGATGTTCCCTTCAATGACCACAAAGTCTTCAAATATCTGACAAGGCATACACATAATAGTATCCCTATTTTACTAAGGATATGTCTTATGTAAATTAGCACCAGCAAATGGGAAAGTATTACAAGTACATATTATGGTAAAGGAGTGAAGTGCATCATACGTCCTCGAACTATTTCAAAGGTACTACGTAGGTCCTCAAACTATGAAAATCATCACCCTGATCCTCAAAGTGCAATAGGTGTGTTATCATGGTCCTCAAACTATTTCAAAGGTGTCACCTAGGTCCTTGAACTATTTTAGAGGTGTCACATATATACACACTTATTACACTTCAAGAATTTTTGAGGACCCATGTGACACCATCAAAATAGTTCGAGGACCTAGAATGCACTTCACTCTTTAAGAAACAAGTTTTCAACTGTGAAAGACATGTCTCAGTAAACACGATTGCTATGAGCAGCATGGATCACAAATACATTATGTGCAAAAGATGGAGAACACAACTAAATTTTACTCCCTCCGGACCTTAATACAAGACGTTTTTGACAGCATGAATGTGAAAAAAAGTGTTATATTAAGTTCCAAAGGGAGTACCTATGGAAGGCTTCTAACTAAAAAAACAATGAGAAAAACAAAACAATAGTCCTAGTTACAAAGGAGCAATGCAAGTGGATCTCCTTTAAATATTCATTTGATGTCATCCTGTGTATTTTTCTCGTCAGATAATTGTTTCCTAGAAAGGAAGATTATGTTTATGCTTACTATATAAAAATTAATTTCTAGCAGTAGCCATAGCACATCATCACTAGTAGAAAACCGGGCAATAGCACCGGTTCGTAAGGGCCTTTAGTGCCGGTTATGGAACCGACACTATTATTTCGGCACTAAAGCCCCCCCCCCCTTTAGTACCGGTTCAGCACGAACCGGCGCTAAAGTGCCACCACGTGGCGTGAGCTCGCGCCCTGGTACGGGGGACCTTTAGTACCGGTTGGTGTTACCAACCGGTACTAAAGGTTTTTTTTTTGAATTTTTTTTTGAAAATTTTGGAAAAAAATTTGTTTTTTTTTATTTTTAATTTTTCTGAATTATTTGATGATTTAGTCTCTAATCACCTCTCTTAACTGCTCAAGTGTGGATCACTCATTCCAAATCATCTAACTTCCCGACCGGTCACCCATCCCTCTCACTACTCCAGCCCGAGCACGCTTAACTTCCGGGTTCTATTCTCCCTCGCTCCATGTCTGCACTTGTTGTTTTCCTAACAATAGTAAGATGTCAATCCTATTAACCTTCAGGAATTTTGCTTGAGCATGAAGTGACACATTTCACTGTTTGAGTTTGAAACTATTGTTTTAAAAAACAATAATTATTTAGTAACACTAATATTTCTTGAATAATTAGTTTGACCATTGTTTGACCACAGTTTGACCAGATTTGACCAAAATTGAAATAATTAAAATAATTATTTAGTAACACTAATATTCTAGAATAATTAGTTTGACCATTGTTTGACCACAGTTTGCCCACAGTTTGAATATTTTTCAATTTTTTCCACTCTAGATCTTAAAAGCCCCGTAACTTTTTTTCTATTAGGTTTTTGAGGATTTTGCAAATGTTTAACGGGGTCCCCCGTTAAATTTGGATGTAACTTTTTGAGTAGATGATTTTTCATATAAAAAACTTTTTCATCCGAGTTAGTATGCAAAAGTTATGCCCATTTTTACAAATTTCAGAGAGATTTTGCAAATAAAGTCAAAATTCACATTTGCAAATTTTCCCAACAACTAGACCACATATCACATGAGAAACTTATTTTCTTTTATTTTTTTGACATTTCCATTATTTTCTTTTATTTTTTTTAAACTGAAAAGGCGATCCACGGGGGGGGGGAGGGGGGTAGAGTTTGAAAATGGGACCTTTAGTACCGGTTCGTGGCACGAATCGGTACTATAGATTAGATCCCTTTAGTACCGGTTCGTGCCACAAACCGGTACTAAAGGTTAGACCTTTAGTACCGGTTCGTGGCACGAACCGGTACTAAAGGTGATCGTGGGGCCCCGGCCTGACGCCAGCCTGCCACCACCCCTTTAGTACCGGTTCGTGCCACGAACCGGTACTAAAGGTTCAACACGAACCGGCATTAATGCAAATTCGTTCGAACCGGCACTAATGGTACCATTAGTGCCGGCTCAAATACAAACCGGCGCTAATGTGCTTCACGTTTGACCCTTTTTCTACTAGTGCATAAACCAACTTCACAGCAAGAACTTAGATTTAGAATAAACATTGCTAAATCAAGTTAGGAGAAAGTACTACACCATCGAACTATCTGCCGCCTGCTCTGAAACAAGTCAAGGTTCTATTTTCAGTTTTAACAATAGAAGACAATGTCAGTAATTGATTAAAACATGAACTGTGAGTTACTAAGAAATGAAACATCTGTATGATGAGGGATAAGAGCATCTACAGCCGGAGGTTGCAAATTATTACCGAGTGAAAAACAATGGATCCTCTTTATCTAATTAAGTTTAATGTACTTGCCAGAAAAATCAAGTCATGTACTCCCTCTGTAAAGAAATATAAGAGCGTTTAGACCACTACTTTAATGATCTAAACGCTCTTATATTTCTTTACGGAGGGAGTATGACATATCAATCCAAGATTACCAATTTCCAATCCATATGGCGTCATCATTTTTTATGTGAATTGATACATGTAGAGTTCTTTTCAGAGTTTTTTTAACTTTAATAGGACATGGTAGGTACCAACGTGATTTGATGCTTTGGTTTCAGAATATAATAACACACATATTTTATCAAAACGAACAAAATGAAGTTTCTAACATATACCAATCATAATTGATCTGTCGGTGCATGATAAATTAGGAGTTGATAAGTTCATATAGCTTACATTTTCCTATGAGACATCACCGATTGACTATATATGCTATACTTGGTCTTCAATGTGTGCTGGCATAAACGTCCCAGGCAAGTGAGCTACATAGAAAGTCAGCATGACTTGATTAGAATAATCCATTATCCAAGAAGTAATGAAAAAATCAATCCTAATACATTGATTAGGGCATATATATTATTACATAGAAGCCATGGTTATCTACATTGATTTTCCAAAGAAAACAACATGCTTCAATGGCAACATGAAGATAAATTCAGTGAGCTAGAAACCTATTAAGAGGCAAATCAATTCCATGCCAACAGAAGTAAAGAGTCAAGTTGTACCTGCAATGTGTGATCATACTGAAACTGGAGGTAGCAAAAATTATTTACTGGTTCGAGATAAATAATATAGATCTTATTTGTGATATGCATATAGCAATATAAGATTACTACTCATTACTAAAATAATATGAAAATCACAAAAAGGACACTCAATATCACAACTGAAAATACCGTGTCATATTTATCAAGTGAGAGCTCTAAAATCAATAAATTAGAACCGCAAAGGAAATACTATTGCATATTATTTGAAAGAAACCAACAAACTATAGATTATGTGGTTGCAATTGCAGGAAATTTTAGTTTTTCCTGTACATAAAAAATTTAGTACTTTTTTTCTATTGATATAGGCAGCAGAGCTACTGTTCCTTCACTAAAAAATGCAGGAAAATTTCATATGGATGTCTTATATTGCAAAATCATCGATATGGATTCTTTTTGGAAGACAAGAAAGAATTCATGTGTAACGAGAGTGCCGCATACAATTTGCAGTTAGAGAGCTTACATTTAGCATGGGTAACAAGTAACAACTTGCTAGAATGATGCTAATTTGAACAGATCAGTCCATGGGTCATTGACTGGAGTGATCAAGGAGATGCTGAGAACCATGGAGGAGCACAAAGTCATGATGTATATCAAACAGAGCGGCACATATCCTAGCGAAAGAGGGATGTGGTAATTAGCTTTGTAAAGCAGAATGTATCAGACGTTGTAGTAGTTGAACACCATTGATAAAGAACCACAAAGCCCTTCTGAAAAACAACTTAATTCCCGTCTAAGAAACATTTGCAGCAATAATCTGTATCAACAAAAATAATACAAGACATAACCAAGATATCAAGATCGAACTCGAGCTCTCTATTCATATCCAGACCAAGAACCCGAGAAAATTTGAGAGAGAGATAAGAGGAGGAGCTTACGGGTGGTTGCGCTCCCAATCCAGACGAAGAGGAAGAAGTCGAGGCTGTGGACCAGTAGTAGGAAAGGGACGTCGCTCGGAGACGGAATCCTCACACACCTCCGCCGATGAGGAGTCAATGCCATAGGCTGATATGCACATGCCTGGCCACAGGGGAAGAAGAGGTGGGTGTCAAGTGTACCGACGTGGAGGAGGACCTGCGGAAGGAGACACGAGACACAGAGAGGAAGATGGGCTTCCCACCGCCGCCTCCTTTATGACCTCTACACGAGGAGCCTCGTTGTCCCAGCAGCAGCAGTGCCGCCCCACCACCACTCTTCCTGTATGGCGCTAAGGGCAGGTCCGCCGCTGCGCTCCTTCCTTTCTCTCTGCTATCTCTATCGCTTCGACGACGGGCGGAAGGGACGGGATGGAAGGCATCCCCTTCCCTAGATCCAGACGGCACGAGACATCGGGTCACGAACTCACGATGCAGCTCATGGGATGGATGGCGAGTACACAGGCGCCGATGACTTTTCTTTGAGAGAGATGGGATCAGGAGCGAGGGGGCTTGGGGAGAGATGGGGGCGTGCGACATGTGTGCGCGCGTGTGGCGGCAGTTTTTTCGGCGATGGGTGATGGGAGCGTGCGCTGGTTTTTCTTTTCATGCGATGGAGGGGGAGGGCGAAGGGAGGTGGGGATCGAACGAGGTTGAACCATCACAACGTTCGATTCCCCTTTAATAGTAGAGATTCAACTCCCTGCAACGAACAAAGCTACAGAAATTCAACCTGGTATACACACAAATACTTCCAATGTCGGGTTACATGCTGGCAGCCACAACTTAAACGAAATAATCCACATTGCATCGATGCTGGCAGATTTAGCGACATCTGAATGCCGACCAGTCATTTTACAGTCAAAATTTTCTCCTCTACAGTGCAAAAAGAGAATGTGCAGGGACAGTTCAGAGTCCCATGTGTATAATGTATCTGTTCCTAAATAATGCACCCCCCTTAGCCATGCACGGCGTCCTCACGAAGTACGCAGGCCCAGATCCTTCAATTGCTGAGGTTCCACAGGGGACGGCGCTTTGGTGAGCGAACATTGAGCAGTCGTGGTCTTTGGGAAAGCTATCACATCCCGGATTGAACTTTCGCGAGCCAAAAGCATCACCAAACGATCCAACCCATAGGCAATGCCCCCTGCATTAAGGAGGTGACAAATATGACATTTCTGTTTGATATTCTATTCTAGTTCTGGTAACTAAAAGCAAAAAAAAAATCAAAAACGAATTAGTTCACAACAAATGTGTGAGTGACAGCCTTTATTCAAAGGCTAACAGGCTAACATTTCTGTGATATCCTAGTTCGAGATCTAGTAAGTAAAAGCAAAATGAAATTTATCAAGATTATTCAAATACCTTAGAATCAAGATATAGCAAAAGAACAAGATTGAGCCACTTTTAGAAAAAAGGAGTAAGATTGCTTTAGAAGGCCTCTTGTTTCAGAAATAGCAGCGTAATGAAACATGCAAGCAGCATCAAAGCGGAATGCGTAGCTACTATCTTACACTAAAGAACATGATGCACTGAAAGCCTGTGGTTGAAATATCATACCATGCGGAGGAGCACCCATGTCGAAACACTCCAAAAGGTAGCCAAATTTTTCCTCCGCCTGCATTGGAAATTTCAAATCTTAAGTACACAGCTAAAAGAGAGCAGTGCTGGATATAGAAATACTCTGCAAACTAACAATCATTAACAAGTAAAAGGCTCAGTTACTGAATGGTTATGGACTCAGTTGGTGCAGTATTGAATTAGCTGTTGGGAACAGCCTAAAACAAAATATTTTTTACTTGAAAATCTGATTGACTAGTTTACGCAACAAACTGAAGACTGGAAGAAACATGATCAACAGACGACAACATAAAGGGAGTAAATTAATATCATGAAGACAAGTCAAAAAGATAGTCAAACCTGTTCAGGTGAGATACCAATGATCTCAAAAATCCTTTGTTGCACATCACTTTTGTAGATCCTCAAACTGCCTCCTCCGATCTATGAACAAGAGGACAAAACATCAGATGTACTGTATGATTTCATTTGAAGTAAGCCAGTAACACATGCACATTGTCAAATATAGGCCAGTTCTTTTGGGCGATTCTACCAGAATCGCCCCCCTCCCCAGCTTCTCCCAGAATCACCACTCCATATGTTTTTTACAATCCTAGCTAATTAGACCTTAACTAGACATGATTGTAAAAAAAATATGGAGTGGCGATTCTGGGAGAAGCTGGGGAGGGGGGTGATTCTGGGAGAATCGCCGAAAAGAACTGGCCCTATATATCATATGATCATTTGCCCACCTTGCTCAATTAGTCATCTACAATAGAAAAGGGCACTAAAGCGTATTTACTATTTAGCATCTGAAACATGAAACACACACTAATACAAATGTAACACAAGAAAAAACAGGTAGTGCTTGTACAGGGGGATACAATATCATCTTAAGGTGCATAAAACTACTAAATTATGTTGAACTTTGATGCATATCAGTATGTTTCATGTCTTGTTTGTCTGTTGGAGGCGTGGATGACTATTTATCAAGATAATTCCTGAAAAATCTAGGTACATAAACTTCACATTGTAGTGCATAATTGCAGATTCAAACAGATTGAAAACATTAAAACAACAAACTAAACTAAAACTTGCATACACACTTCAAAAGAGAAACAAGGAGTACCTCCACCCCATTGTAAATCATATCATAAGCCAAGGCACGAGCTGATGGTAGATCATTCATATCTTCAGGATTTGGTGCAGTGAAAGGATGGTGTAGAGCCTGTGTTTGAAATTGAGAAGAACAAGGGTAGTGAGAAAACAGAAAATAAGATACAACCTTTTCTTTTAGCTAGATGTGAACACCCAGTTTAATTAGGCTCTTCAGTTCATAAATTTTGACAAAAATACGCAACTTTCCATACTGTTCAGTAGAATATTGGGCATGCACTATAATATAAACCATGAATCCATGATACTTATGTACCAATGCCCATCCAAATGGCATTAGCATGTAAAGAAAACTGTATATCGACTGATGTTCCCCTTCACATATCTCTTTGTAAACACGTGGCATACCAGATCATGTCTGGATGTCATCAACAAAGTTCTAAGATTCGCCCAATATTGGTGGGTATTCTTGCGATACAACATAGTACAATGTATCATACTATACCAAGGTTCAAAGTTTGTTCATAGTGTATTATCAGCAACTAAACAGCCATCAACATTCAACAAATAACTGAAGTCTCTTAAAGAAACAGTAAAATGCTAGCTCACTAATGTGATACACACACAGGCTTAAGGAATACCCATTTCGGTTTTGTAGAAGTAAAGAAGAATACGAACCAATTATAATTTGTTAGTAGAAACTAAAAGACTGACCTCATATCGCTGCTCATCACTATTCCATTCAAACATTGGAAAATCTGTCACCCAAAGAATTGAATGTGCTGACTACAGAAAGAAATAGAAATTTTTTAAGGGCAGAAACAGAACTATTCTTGGTGTCTCATCAGTATGCCAAGAATATGTTGACAATACAAGGACGGAAGTTCTTGGCTGGAGAGACTCACTGTATCTATCACTTCCAGCTTATGAGCAATAAACAATCTTAACCTGCCAAGAATTTGATTAGCTGTTGATTGCTCGCCCAAGGCAAACAGGATAAGATCACCTGCTTTTGCATCTAAGATTTCCAACAGGTGTTCTTTCTTTTCGGGTTTCAGACTTGACACCAGCGGACCAACTCCTTCAAGCTCCCCTGTGGTACCACAAATAAATAACATATCATTTGCTGCCAGGCCATGTAGTTTTGTCTAATATAACAAGGACATATTATCATTTTTACCATTGTCCATAACTTTGAGGAAAGGCAGGCCCTTAGCTCCAGCTTTGGAAGCCTCAGCATAAACAGTTCCCTTCTTTAGGTCGGTGTTTGAAAAAACTTTGGCGCCACCAGGCACACATAATGCCTTTATTACACCACCATTTTCTAATGTATCTGCAAAAACCTTGAAGCTACTGCCCAAAAATACATCACTAGCCTGCATTTGACAGAACAAGAGTGAAGGGAGAAAATATGCAAGTAATAAACTAAGAAAAGAGTTTACAGCGTGTGTTTCCCATGTAAGCTGCAAGGTAAAAGCAGCATCAAAATCTACAGACCTACAATATCATACTAGTAACGGTACTCCTGTGAATTAAAGTAGAGGGCTTCTGTTTTTTATATGCAAAAAAAGGAGTAGCCCCTCATCCAAAACAAAGTTGTCCAAATTTGTGATGGTAATTAACTAAATAGATAGTTTCCACAATTACCAAGGCCATTCTACAAAGATATTAAAGGTCCTCACATCTTTTAGCTCCCAATCGAACCGAAGGTCAGGCCTGTCTGTCCCATAACGGTTCATCGCCTCCTTGTAGGTGAGCCTTGGAAAACACTTAGGCAGCTTGATATCTCCTACCTCTTTAAATATCTGTGATATGAATGTTCCATAGCTCAATCAACCATGAATAGCATAAATAGCTTAAGAAAAAAGGGAATATTTTCTGAATAATGAACTAAGAGACTACTACTGATGGTTTAATATTCGGCAGCTAAACTACAAAATGAGCATACAGTTGTTGTGCCTGTGACCTCTTTAGAATTATAAATGACACTGATTGTGTTACCTTCTAACTAGGTATTTCACTAACAGACAGCGATGACAATAGATATCTGACAGGAAAAAGAGAAAGAAAACATAAAGCTGGTCAAAACCAACATACATGTATCATCAATTCTTCATTCAAGCTCAACATATCCTCCATTGATGTAAAGGCAATCTCCATGTCAAGTTGTGTAAATTCTGGTTGCCTGTCTGCACGCAGATCTTCATCCCGGAAGCATCTGCCATAAAGCAGCTCAGTGAACAAAGACAACTGTGCAGCTTTCCACAGAAGTAGTTAATTGATTCAATACTACTAGTATAGTACTATATGCCAGCTGGACATGAGTATTACATGACACATATGCTTGTGCTCTGATTGATTTGTATTAATTGTATTATAATTCAAGAATTCAGCTAAGTTTACAAAACTGAAGATGAAAAATTGTTGGCATAAAAAAAAGTTGCACCAATAATATACTCCATGCATTAACACAACTATATCTATGAAATAACATCCAGGCCTTCAAATGTGCTACCTACTTACCTTGCAATCTGAAAATATTTTTCGAAGCCAGAGGCCATCAACATTTGCTTGAACAGCTGAGGGCTTTGAGGAAGAGCGAAGCATGTTCCTGGCTTCAGAAATCATATTTGGAGGAAATCAGAGGAACAGAAAGCACTTGGCAAAGTGATGAACCTTCATTGCATAGTTATTACTTATGAAGTTTCTTTTGACAAATATTACTTATTAAATTACTATACCTACCATTAACACACTAACAAGCAATGGCAACATAATTCTAATGCACAATAAGTCTGCACCTCCACAATGTCATTGTTATACTCAAATGGAACAGAAATGCATTAAGTATATAGGAACAAAACTATAGAGCATTGTACTTCCTCCGTTCCTAAATATAAGTCTTTTTAGAGATTCCAATATGGACTAGATACGGATGTATATAGACATAGTTTAGAATGTAGATTCACTCATTTTGCTCCGTATGTAGTCCATATTGAAATCTCTAAAAAGACTTATATTTAGGAACGGAGGGAGTATGTCCGAGTCTAGGCAAAATAGAACAGGAACAAGTTTAGTCCTCCAAAATAGTTCGTAAGTGTACTTCCATTGCAACTTCTAAAAGACAAGTAGCCAACTCAACTCCAAAGATATTTTCTATAAAGCAGACAAATATGGCATTAGGCATCAGATCTTTCAAAATTACAAAGGGTACGAGAACAAAGCAAACAGAATGGTGTGGGCATCAATAGAGGAAACAACCATGTTATAATTGTGTCTGCAAAGTACAGAGGTTATTCACCTGAACTCTTGAAGGTACAAGATAGTCCCGAGCGCCTTCTGGTGTAGACTTGGATAAAATTGGAGTCTCAATCTACCTTAGAACATGTAGTAACTTTAAATAAAATATTTAAAAAATGATACCAAGAGTTCAGTTTAGTGACTCGTTGCATCTATTATGACCGATCCACGCAATTTGCATCAATACATGTACATTATGTACTAGTGCTACTGGTGACAGCACATTAGTCGTATTTATGTCCCCTTTATACAGCCAGTAATGAAAACGGCTGATGCATAAAAATTGGTGCTGTTAGACAAGTGGGTGGAGAATTAGCACCCCAAGGAACAAGTTGACCTCTTGGCCCAGCGGCTTACGTAACGGTTGGCCAATTAAAACTACTACGAGAGCAACTATCTTGATCTTTATGTTGCAGTTTTAAGAACAGGGACACCATATTGAAAATGACAGGCATATTATAGAAGTAAATAGGACATGGTGTGGCCAAACAACAGCACAAAATATATAATTAGCATACCTCAACAAAATCATGCCTATCCTCCAAGTAACGACGAATGTGTTTAATAACTTTATGACGTAATCTCAAGTTTGACTGCATTTGTGGTCGACGCAAGTCCAGCACCCTAAATCTGTAATATTTAAGATAGGACATTCATATAAAAAGGGCACACATTGCTTAAAATGGTGGAAATTGAATGCAGCATTTAAATAAATTCAAGCATAACAGACAGCGGTAAATTGGTACCCTAAAGCTGAACAGAGGAAGAAATGATAATAAGGAAATGAAATTTAGGGAAATAGGAGCAGTCATATCTTTGACAAGAATATTTCTATCTAGAGCGAAGTTGTGGTCTGACACATGGTCATTACAGCCAATGGAAAAAATTATAGTGAAATACAATATTGTACCATAAGTCATCGTCCAGCAGACTCTTAGAGGGTGACTTGACAGACTGCGGTATGATATTCAAATAGACTACTAGTACAAGTTAGCATGATCGATTTGATGATGAAAATGTGTCTCAACTAAATTAAATCTGCAAACCTCCATCATGATACCAATGAATAATCAATTATTAAAAATCGCTCTAATGAGAAGATGCCAGAAAAATAAGTATTGAGAAATCATAGCAATATAAATGGTTCACAATGCCTAAGTTTCTTATGCATCATCTTGGTGTCTAAAATTATATGTGCAACTTCAGATGTCTCAATATTCAGTGGCAAAAGTGGTTCACAATGCTCCCAAGTCTCAATATTCAGTGGCAAAAGTATATGCTCCCAAGTCTCAATATTCAGCGGCAAAAGTGGTTCACAATGCCTAAGTTTCTTATATGCATCATCTTGGTGTCTAAAATTTTATGTGCAACTTCAGATGTACAAATTATCACATTCTGCACAAACGTGATAAGTTTAAGCACTTGCTAGACAATAATCAATCAGCAGCTAGATATTTTGGGGGATCCAACAAAACTTTCTTCCAAGTATATGACAATATGCCAACAAGAGAATACGCAGAGAACACAGATTCTGGTTCTTACCTCAATCTGACTTCTTCCGGAAATTTTTCTTTCACTGTATCAGCAGTGGTGATTGGAAAAGGTAGGGAACGAGTTACCGAGTTGAGCACTGATACATGATCTGCAGCAACCTTCAAGGTGCGAACATGATATCATCGTTACAAAAAGATGTTGCAATTTGGAGGAACAAGAAACAAAGATGGAAAATCTAATGGCAGCTTAACGAAACAATTATTCGAACAGTGAAAGATGAACTATGTCGTATATGGTCTCTCTCCTTTTTGTTAATCTCTAACGCATTCTGCATGTTCCAGAAATGGGATGATGGCCTGATCCCATTTCCATTATGATCAACTGAAGGAACAGTGTCTTGCAGTTCACAACTTGGAATAGAAAGATAAGAGAGTAAGAACGCAGACAGGTCTTGGAGAAAACCTACACCCTACTGTAGTAGTAACATTTCTATGCTAGATGGTGTAAATTTCCAATTCTGATCACATTAACTAGCTCTTTCATCCCCAAAAACATTAAATAAATTACGATAGAGGCTAGTCAGTACCTCTATAGCCCCAGTCCTCATATCTGCATTGATGGATTCTGTTGGGCGCAGGCGCACCACCCCCTCAACAGAAACCACTGATTCCACTCTCAGCTTGTTCACAACAGCATAAACTTCAGGGTATTCTGGCAGAGTCGTCACCTGCAGAAAGAGTAGAACAAACACTGGCTTGAGATCACTAAACAGTTTGAACAATAATGACCATAAACATCAATAACTATGACAGGCAATCTTGAAATAATTATCACTCTACAAGCCTCTGCAAAGTTTTTTTCCCGATAAAAAGGGAATATTAATTGCGTCAGTATAGAATACTGCTTCCACATTGACCTTTGCTGACCGCAAACACTTGCCAAAATCACTCTACAATGCAGTATCTGGTTTCTACATCAACACAACAGACCATTCCATGTGGCACAAATTATGTGGTGAAAGCTTCAGCAAAAAATGTGATATCATCGGCGGTCAGCTGCATAGACAGAAGTTGTCTCTAACCGCAGCAGCAACTACATTCCATGTTCACAGCTAAGAGATGATGAATTGATGCCTATGTTTGCACTTTGCAGCAGCAATAACAACCAAACCAGCGGCATTGAAACGAAAACGGGTCACCTGGACCATGCCGGAGGAGTCGCGGAGGGTGAGGAAGGTGAGGCCGGCGTGGGAGCGGCGGAGGGCGACCCAGCCGCAGAGCCGGACCCGGCGCCCCGCGTCGCCCGCCCCGAGCTCGCCGCAGAGCGCGTCCCGCTGGGGCCACTGCAGAGGCTGCATCCTCTCCAGCCTCGCCTCGGCCGCGGGGGGCGCCGCCGCCTCCTCCGGCGGGGTCGCCGCATCGGTGGCGGCCGCTAGGGTTCGGGGCGTGGGCGTGGAGCGAGAGGGGGCCGAGGCGGAGCCGGAGAGCAGGAGGAGGCGGCGGAGGTGCGAGGCGGGAGGCCTGCGGCTGAGTGGCTTCAGGCGGGAGAGGAGGGAGAGCGGCGAGGCGCGGAGGAGGGAGGACGCCATTGGAGGCCACCTGGGAAGGGAGCTGAGGAAGAGGAGAGAGAGAGGGTTTGGGATTAGAGACGACGACGGGTTTCTGAACCGTTGATGGCCCTTATCCTCGGGCGCGAATCTTACAGCACGGCTTCATCACACCTTCAAGCTGTGAAGCGAAATACGCCCAAATTCAAAGCTTTCGAACGGTTTGAATACATGCTTTGCCAACTTGAAAGAAATTTTAGTCCCTATTTGGCACCCAAAAATGTAAAACATAACAATTTCAAAATGCTCCGGGCGTAGGTCGTGCTCTCACAAGGCGGTTGAACCTATTTAAAAAATACCGTTGAGATGACCTTCGCAATAAAACCATTGTACGCATCCCACCTACTAATCTATACCCGTGTTGTTAAGGATATCAAATAGCCGAAAGTTGATTTTTCAACGTTAACATTGATGACGACCGTGAGGAATCCTCACCTTGTGAAAAGGCATCGCCCTTTGCGACTAGATGACTCCGCCTAAAGCAAGTTCCGACCAAAGTCGAAGGTGAGAAAAGGTGAAGGACTCCTCGAAGGCGCCTTAGAGTCGCCTTCACCAAGCTTGGAGTGCGGATCCTCGACGTCGCTCCATGATCCTCGATGTCGCGACTCCGCAAACGCCTCGATGACTCCGTCAACTCAATGTTGCGGAAAAAATTCCATACTTATCATGGCCAAGCCATGCAAAAAAAAAGTTACAACGCCACCGCAACTCCGCCAACTCGAAGAAGCTTGTGAGCCAAGCTCACCGGAAGAAAGGGGACCCCCAAGATGTAAGCCAAAGGCAATCCGTCGACAGGGGCAGAAGCTCCACATGCACCCCTTGTCGCGGTGGATCCTGGCCTCCTCGCGGCAACCCTTGGGGTTGTCCAAGACTTGGTCAAACCTGTCCAGGACTTGGTGGCCAACGTTAGAATTCCCGCCACACAAGCGCAAGCACCAATAACTGGCATGGTCGAGGTCCACCCGACAACGTGAATTTTCGACCAGCTCCGAGCAGATCGCATGACATCCGAGGAGCCTGGCTCGCTCTCCTCACCTCTTATGGGAGGTCCAGGCTTGATTAAAGCTTGCAATGAAGAAGCCAACTCACAAGAAGCACGGGACGAGCCTAGGAGACACACCTTAGGGGGTCGCATCCTCTTCGCACACCTCGGAGGATCACTCGCCCCTTTAGGGGGAGCCATAGTAGACATGGAGATGATCGCCCCACAAAGAAAACATTGCACGTGCTTTCGCTCCCCGAAGAGTACTCGGGATTGCTCACCGAAATGCTCCGACGAGGGGGGAAGCAACGAGGATTCCCAAGGTGGGCAAGCTCGCCTCGAAAGGCAAAGATGATCTTGCAACCCTCTCATCAAGAGATTCGAGAAGCACCTTGCCAGGCGCGTTGGAGATGCCCACCCTCAAGCAATTTGCCGGAGGTTCCAACCTAGACCACTTCCTCAAAGTATACAACACCACCATCTGGGTCATAGGTGGCGGCCCCATGAGAATAAGGTGTAACCTCTTCCCACTGGCGAAAGTCAGAATGGCCCGAACTTGGTTTTTCAGTCAAAAGAACTCCATCCAATCACGGGAGCAAGAGATCTTCATCGCCGACTTCCAAGAAAGCTTCATGCAACCACTTCCACTACAAGAAAAAGACACACCCATGACATTTTATCTCAGAACGAATAAATATGTCATGGAAGTGACACCTTCATGATAAAAATACCGACAAAACACATTTTTTCAGGGATGTATTGGACACATACTTCTGTGACAACTAATTGTGATAGAAAATAGTTTTAGTGTCCTAGGCGGGCCGATGACTGATGACCCATAAGTATAGTGGATCTATCATAGTCCTTTCGATAAGTAAGAGTGTCGAACCTAATGAGGAGCAGAAGGAAATGATAAGCAGTTTTCAGTAAGGTATTCTCTGCAAGCACTGAAATTATCGGTAACAGGTAGTTTTGTGATAAGGTAATTTGTAACGGTAACAAGTAATAGAAGTAAATAAGGTGCAGCAAGATGTCCCAATCCTTTTTGTAGCAAAGGACAAGCCTGGACAAACTCTTATATAAAGGAAAGCGCTCCCGAGGACACATGAGAATTATCGTCAAGCTAGTTTTCATCACGCTCATATGATTTGCGTTCGGTACTTTGATAATTTGATTGTGGGTGGACCGGTGCTTGGGTACTGCCCTTCCTTGGACAAGCATCCCATTTATGATTAACCCCTCTTGCAAGCATCCGCAACTACAAAAGAAGTATTAAGATAAACCTAACCATAGCATGAAACATATGGATCCAAATCAGCCCCTTACGAAGCAACGCATAAACTAGGGTTTAAACTTCTGTCACTCTAGCAACCCATCATCTACTTATTACTTCCCAATGTTTTCCCCTAGTCCCAAACAATGGTGAAGTGTCATGTAGTCGACGTTCACATGACACCACTAGAGGAGGGATAACATACATCTCATCAAAATATCGAACGAATACTAAATTCACATGACTACTTATAGCAAGACTTCTTCCATGTCCCCAGGAACAAACGTAACTACTCACAAATCATATTCACGTTCATAATCAGAGGGGTATTAATATGCATAAAGGATCTGAACATATGATCTTCCACCAAATAAACCAACTAGCATCAACTACAAGAAGTAATCAGCACTACTAGCAACCCACGGGTACCAATCTGAGGTTTTGAGACAAAAATTGGATACAAGAGATGAACTAGGGTTTGAGATGAGATGGTGTTGATGAAGATGTTGATGGAGATTGACCCCCTCCCGAAGAGAGGATCGATGGTGATGATTTCTCCCTCCCGAATGGATGTTTACCCGGCAGAACAGCTCCGCCGGAGCCATAGATTGGTTCCGCCAAGGTTCCGCCTCCTGGCGGCGGAGTTTCGTCCCGTGAGCGTGCTTATGATTTTTTCTCGGACGAAAGACTTCATATAGTAGACGATGGGCATTGGAGGCCTGCCAGGGGGCCCACGAGACAGGGGGCGCGCCCAGGGGGTAGGGCGTGCCCCCCACCCTCGTGGCCAGGGTGTGGACCCCCTCTGATTAATTCTTTCACCAGTATTTTTTATATATTCCAAAACGTGCTCCCGTGAAGTTTCAGGACTTTTGGGGTTGTGTAGAATAGGTCTCTAATATTTGCTCATTTTCCAGCCCAGAATTCCAACTGCCGGCATTCTCCCTCTTCATGTAAACCTTGTAAAATAAGAGAAAATAGACATAAGTATTGTGACATTATGTGTAATAACAGCCCATAATGCAATAAATATCGATATAAAAGCATGATGCAAAATGGACGTATCAACTCCCCCAAGCTTAGACCTCGCTTGTCCTCAAGCGGAAGGCGATAACGAAAAATATGTTCACATGTTTAGAGATAGAGGTGTCGATAAAACAAAATACAGACATGAGGGCATCATGATCATTTTTAGAACAGCAACATATATATATTGTCATATGGTTTCATATGCTAAAGTAACAATTCATTCACAATTTCAAGTATGAATCAGAAACTTCATTGAAAACTAACAAACTATAATCTCAGTCATTGAAGCAATTACAATTTATCATAACATCGGAAAGAGTCAATACAAGAGCTTTTCAACAAGTCCACATACTCAACTATCATTTAGTCTTTCACAATTGCTAACACTCATGCAATATTTATGGGTATGAAGTTTTAATCGGACACATAGAAAGATAGGGGCTTATAGTTTTGCCTCCCAACCTTTTACCTCAAGGGTAATATCAACAATAATAGTTCATGAAAACTCACATCCAATTAGCTATATATATCAGGATCTTTCCAACACATAGTGCTTGCCAAAGGATAAAATGTATAAGACAAGGATAAAAGATATGCCCTTCGCAGAGGGAGGCAGAGGTTGTCATGTGCTTTTATGGTTGGATGCACAGAATCTTAATGCAAAAGAACATAACTTTATATTGCCACTTGTGATATGGACCTTTATTATGCAGCCCATTGCTTTTATTTCTTCCACATCAGAAGATCGTATAAAGCTTATTTTCTCCACACTAATAAATCATACATATTTAGATAGCAATTTTTATTGCTTGCAACAATGACAACTTACTTGAAGGATCTTACTATAGATATGGTGGACTCTCATGGAAAAAACGGGTTTAATGATATTTGGAAGCACAAGTAATATCTCTACTTGGTGTAAAGAATTTGGTTAGCATGAGGGGGAAAGGCAAGATGAACATGTTGGATGATCCAAGACAATATCATTTATTTCGGATGTAAGAAAACATACCCTTTACGTTGTCTTCCTTGTCCAACCTCAACTTTTTAGCATGTCATATTTTAATGAGTGCTCACAATCATAAAAGATGTCCAAGATAGTATATTTATATGTGAAAACCTCTCTTTCTTTATTACTTCCTATTAATTGCAACGACGACCAAAACTATGTTTGTCAACTCTCAACAACTTTTATTCATCATACTCTTTATATGTGAAGTCATTACTCTCCATAAGATCCATATGATCTATTTATTTCTTTTCATTCTTTCTCTTCTCTTTTATTTTTATTCCCTCCAGATCATGGCAAGATAATCAGGCCCTTAACTCATAACTAATCTTTATTAGATATAGCTCACGGACTCGATTACATAGAAGGATCATAAAGCAAAACTCAAAACTAAATCATACTAAAACTTTATTCTACTAGATCAAGATATTACCAAAAGGATCGAACTAAGAAAAACGGTAAAGATAAAAGTGTGATGGTGATACGATACCGGGGCACCTCCACCAAGCATGGCAGTTGCCAAGGGCCCATACCCATGTGTTTATATCTCTTTCCTCGGGGGTGGTTATGGTGGAGTTGTTGATGACGTAGGCTTGTCATCCATCTTCCAAGGCATAGTCTCACCATCGTAAAAGGATGATCGAGTCTCCGGGATCCTCAAATCTGCAGCCAAACTCATCCTCTTGAATCTATATTCATACTCACAGTTTGGGTTTTGCAGGTTGACGTGGAATTATCACAGCAGATGTCCTAGTGTGAGGACTTAGTCGTGAGGCCAACGCATCTTTGTAGTAGCTTGAGAGGGGTTGAGCGGAATCGAGAGACGCAACACAAGACAAGGATTTAGACAGCTTCGGGCCCCGGGAAACATCATCCGGTAATAGCCCTACATGTTGTTTGTGGCTAGATCTCATTATGCTCATGAGAGAGTCACCGCATAAGCCAGCTCCCCTTTAGTTGTGTCTAGCCTTGGCGATTATTTCCTTCTTTTTCTGTCCCCCTTTGGGGAGCCCTGCCCCTCCTTATATATGTTGAAGGGGCGGTTTACATGACTAGTCCTAGTTGGATTAGGATTACTCTATTACAAGTGGAGTCCTAGTATTACTTCCTTTGTAGGAGAATATTCCTTGTGATTTCCTCATAAACCGGCCCACCATAACATGAACTGGACTTCCATAAACCGCCGTCTAGGCCAGCGAGTCTTGTCGTTCCTCTGACCCTCTCGCTGGGTCACCCATGAATCGCTAGGCTCGGGCGGGTCACTTAGTGAGTCACCAAGTCCGGCCGGGTTATACTTCCGGCCGGGTTACACCGCGGGGTATATCCCCGACACATTAGCCCCCAGTTTAATTTGGATTCATCCATGTTAAACTGATCTGCAACATAAACACAAGAACAAATTTGTCGGGTTGTGCTCTGGTTTAAATATTCTTATAAACCGGCACTTGATCATCCTTAAGTCCTTGTCATTTCTTCCTTCTGAAAAATCCGAGTCAATAGACCAGCTTCATAATCAATTTGCTTGCAGAAGATATTTTGCAAATAAAGAATACATTTGAATCGGCCTTCAATGCTCTGATTTGACAAAAATATTGGTCTTCAAATACTCAACGATATCAGCCGGTTTGAAAATGTAGAACTTGCCGGTTTATCATTGCCAAAATTGTTGGGTTATAAAATTGATGATCCCGGGTCATGACCGTTTATAGACACCGGGTTATGATTGTTGCCAACACTGGGTCACACAATTAATCTTCCTGATTAGCCCAAAACTGAGAATTTTGAAGATGTTCCTCCTTTATATGCATATTACCTATAGCCCCCAAGTCTTAAGAGGAGAACATAGTGATAGCTTAAGACTTGTTTCAATATAAATGTTGCAACCTTGAAGAAATCCAGATTGTTCATCTCAGTCACTAGTCACAACTGAATATTCCATATTATGTAGCCCCCAAGTGTCGGGTTGTCATGCTTGCAGCAACCTGAGACTTGTAATTGCCTGATGCTCAAAAAACTTCAACCAGTGTAGCCCCCAAGGGTGGGTCATTATACAATAATGAGTAGGGACTTTATAAATATGATCATGTAGATTTGAACAACAACATGTAGCCCCCAAAGGCCGTCTCAGTAAGATAATATCGAGCTAGGACTTTATATATACTTCATTGAAAATAACATAATATGATGTAACCCCCATCATGGGGCTTGAACCCATGTCCACAAGGTTAGGAGCTTTGTGCTTTATCAACTGAGCAATAAACCTTTCAATATAATGGATTAAAGTTCGTGTACCTTAAATTTTTTGACAGAAGCAATTGGTAGCCCCCAAGGGCCGGCTCATTACACTATGATGAGTCGGGTCTTCAATAAGGTGAGCAAAAAATGACTTTGCATTAGCCCCCAAGTGTCATGGTGCATGCTTGCAGCGACATGAGATTTGCATATTTGATGTAATCTCAACTTGAATAATGTAGCCCCCAAGTGCCGGGTCGTAAGCCTGCAGCGACTCGGGACTATTCCTTCAATTGTAGAATAAAGCATATCCATTGATAATATGATAGCCATTGCGCTAAAGCGACTTTGAAAACCTTGATCATAATACTGGTTATTGATAACCATAATAAAATCCAGCCATGTTGGCTATTTGAAGATTTGAGTAATATAATCCAATGATTTATGAGTGCATGATTCCAATGGCGCAATCCAGATATATACTGGCGACTTATAGTCCCAAGCCAGGCCAGTTTAATAAACACCGGATAATTTATCATCATACTGGCGACTTATAGTCGAAAGCCAGGCCGGGTTAATAAACACTGGTTTATCATAAGATATTATGAACCTCATCAAAGGAGAAAAAACTTGGCAAATAAAAGCATAAAAATAATATGTGAGGCTTTTCATGGCCTGCCAGGCCACTGAGTTAAACCATTTTACAAAGCCTTTTAAGATGGACCTCACATTAACCAATCGTCGTTTTAACTTTGACAAGTTCAGGGTCTATGGGATTGACTTGTCAAACGTTCGACGGGTCATACCAGGATTACCTGGACGGAGTGTGATACGTCTCCAACGTATCTATAATTTTTGATTGCTCAATGCTATATTATCTACTGTTTTAAAACATTATTGGGCTTTATTATCCACTTTTATACTATTTTGGGACTAACCTATTAACCGGAGGCCCAACCCAGAATTGTTGTTTTTTGCCTGTTTTAGGGTTTCGAAGAAAAGGAATATCAAACGGAGTCCAAACAGAATGAAACCTTCGGGAACGTGATTTTCTCATCGAATACAACTCAAGAGACTTGGACCCTACGTCAAGACACGTAAGAGGAGGCCACGAGGTAGGGGGCGTGCCTACCCCCCCCCCCAAGCGCGCCCTCCACCCTCGTGGGGCCCCTGTTGCTCCACCGACGTACTTCTTCCTCCTATATATATCCACGTACCCCCAAATGATCAGAACAGGAGCCAAAACCTAATTCCACCACCGTAACTTTCTGTATCCACGAGATCCCATCTTGGGGCCTGTTCCGGAGCTCCGCCGGAGGGGGCATCGATCACGGAGGGCTTCTTCATCAACATCATAGCCTTCCGATGAAGTGTGAGTAGTTTATCTCAGACCTATGAGTCCATAGTTAGTAGCTAGATGGCTTCTTCTCTCTTTTTGGATCTCAATACAATGTTCTCCCCCTCTCTTGTGCAGATCTATTCGATGTAATCTTCTTTTTGCGGTGTGTTTGTTAAGACCGATGAATTGTGGGTTTATGATCAAGTCTATCTATGAACAATATTTGAATCTTCTCTGAATTCTTTTATGTATGATTGGTTATCTTGGCAAGTCTCTTCGAATTATCAGTTTGGTTTGGCCTACTAGATTGATCTTTCTTGCAATGGAAGAAGTGCTTAGCTTTGGGTTCAATCTTGCGGTGTCCTTTCCCGGTGACAGTAAGGGCAGCAAGGCACGTATTGTATTGTTGCCATCGAGGATAACAAGATGGGGTTTTCTTCATATTGCATGAGTCTATCCCTCTACATCATGTCATCTTGCTTACGGCGTTACTCTGTTTTTAACTTAATACTCTAGATGCATGCTGGATAGCGGTCGATGAGTGGAGTAATAGTAGTAGATGCAGGCAGGAGTCGGTCTACTTGTCTCGGACGTGATGCCTATATACATGATCATGCCTAGATATTCTCATAATTATGCTCAATTCTGTCAATTGCTCAATAGTAATTTGTTCACCCACCGTAGAATACTTATGCTCTCGAGAGAAGCCACTAGTGAAACCTATGGCCCTTGGGTCTATCTTTATCATATCAATCTCCTACTACTTAGTTGTTTACTTTGCTATTTATTTTGCCTTTACTTTACTTTGCATCTTTATCATAAAAATACCAAAAATATTATCTTATCATATCTATCAGATCTCATTCTCGTAAGTGGCCTTATAGGGATTGACAACCCCTATTTGCGTTGGTTGCAAGGATTTATTTGTTTTGTGCAGGTATGAGGGACTCGCGCGTAGCCTCCTACTGGATTGATACCTTGGTTCTCAAAAACTAAGGGAAATACTTACGCTACTTTGCTGCATCTTCCCTTCCTCTTTAGGGAAAACCAACGCAGTGCTAAAAGAGGTATTAGAGTGGCTTACTTAAAAAGGCAGGATAACCCGGGGTTTTAGGTGAATACACCAGGCTTCCAAGCCTGTCTTGATAGCCTATTACAAGGGTGTAGACTCTTTGTTCTTTGAGAAGCAAAGAGCCCCCAGGCAATATTTTGAGTTGTGCTCAGTGGGTGCCTATGTTTGAGTTGTGCTTTTGCAACACTCTCTTTGGCCCCCAAGTGATTTCCACGGTGGCCTTACGCCGATCAAGAGGTGTAGCTATGGTTCGAATACGACCAAGCCCCCAAGTGATTTCCCTGGTGGCCTTACGCCGATCAAGAGGTGTAGCTATGGTTCGAATACGACCAAGCCCCCAAGTGATTTTTTATATATATGGCTTTATAAGCCGGATCAATGGGTAAACGGAACTCCGCTTTATAAACAGAATCCCCCACGTGATCAATAATATGATAAGCCAATAAGGAAGGATACCCATGTTTGAACCGCGCATCATGGCAGCAGGTCCACTTCGGCAACCTTTAACTTTTTGCAAGAGATAAATTCTTCTTGAACCGGGATTTTGAACTGGATATTGAGAGCGTCAGAGCTTTGCAAGAGATAGTTTCCTCTTAAACCGGATTTTAAACCGGAATCTTCATTTTCAACCGGAAATTTTGTGATGGCCTTTAAACTCGAACTTGCGAGAGATTAATTCTTTTTGAACCGGAAATTCTTAAACCGGATTTGAGAGCTTCAAAGCTTTGTAGGAGAACAGATTGTCCTTGAACTGGATTGTAAACCGGCATTCTTCATTTTGAACTGGACATTTTCTGACAGCCTTTAAATTTTCATCAAGATGGTAGTAGTCTCCGAAACCAGGTTATGTTTCCCTCCAACGTCCTGGGGTTCTTCACTTCACTAAAAACCGGCAACATTTGCTGAGTCATATCATTGTAGCCCCTGAGTCTCAAGGTGACTTGAGGAGTTGGCTTGAGATTCTCCATATTTGACCGTGATATAAACCGGCATAAGTTGTATATCATTGCTGATAGCATGATGTGAATCCACAGAAGGTTTAGGTGACTGTGGCGGGTTATAAATGATCTCATATGAGCCATGTCAGCAACTCGGCCAATGGTTCCTTCCAACTGGCTATTTGAAGTTAACCAAACTGTAGTGGCGGCTGATGTCTACTACACAACCTTCTTCTTGTAGACGTTGTTGGTGTTGGGGAACGTAGTAATTTCAAAAAAATTCCTACGCACACGCAAGATCATGGTGATGCATAGCAACGAGGGGGAGAGTCTGATCTACGTACCCTTGTAGATCGCAACGGAAGCGTTGACACAACGTAGAGGAAGTAGTCGTACGTCTTCTTCCCGATCCGACCGATCCAAGTACCGTTACTCCGGCACCTCCGAGTTCTTAGCACACGTTCAGCTCGATGACGATCCTCGGGCTCCGATCCAGCAAAGCGTCGAGGAAGAGTTCCGTCAGCACGACGGCGTGGTGACGATCTTGATGTATTACCGACGCAGGGCTTCGCCTAAGCACTACAACGGTATGATCGAGGTGGAATTTGGTAGCAGGGGGCACCGCACACGGCTAAGGAACGATCTCAATGATCAACTTGTGTGTCTAGAGGTGCCCCCTGCCCCCGTATATAAAGGTTGCCAGGGGGAGGGCTGGCCGGCCAAAGGAGGAGGGCGTAGGAGGAGTCCTACTCCTACCGGGAGTAGGCCTCCCCCCCCAATCCTATTCCTAATAGGATTCCTCGAGAGAGAGAGAGGGAGAAGGGGGCCGGCCACCTCTCCTAGTCCTAATAGGACTAGGGGAGGGGGAGGCGCGCAGCCCACCTTGGGCTGCCCCTTTCACCTTTCCACTAAGGCCCAATAAGGCCCATTTGGTTCCCGGGGGGTTCCGGTAACCTCCCGGTACTCCGGTAAAATTCCCGATTTCACCCGGAACACTTCCGATGTCCAAACATAGGCTTCCAATATATCAATCTTTATGTCTCGACCATTTCGAGACTCCTCGTCATGTCCGTGATCACATCCGGGACTCCGAACAACCTTCGGTACATCAAAATGCATAAACTCATAATAACTGTCATCGTAACGTTAAGCGTGCGGACCCTACGGTTCGAGAACAATGTAGACATGACCGAGACACGTCTCCGGTCAATAACCAATAGCGGGACCTGGATGCCCATATTGGCTCCTACATATTCTACGAAGATCTTTATCGGTCAGACCGCATAACAACATACGTTGTTCCCTTTGTCATCGGTATGTTACTTGCCCGAGATTCGATCGTCGGTATCCAATACCTAGTTCAATCTCATTACTGGCAAGTCTCTTTACTCGTTCCGTAATACATCATCTCACAACTAACATCTTAGTTATAATGCTTGCAAGGCTTATGTGATGTGTATTACTGAGAGGGCCCAGAGATACCTCTCCGACAATCGGAGTGACAAATCCTATTCTCGAAATACGCCAACCCAACATCTACCATTGGAAACACCTGTAGTACTCCTTTATAATCACCCAGTTACGTTGTGACGTTTGGTAGTACCCAAAGTGTTCCTACGGCAAACGGGAGTTGCATAATCTCATAGTCATAGGAACATGTATAAGTCATGAAGAAAGCAATAGCAACATACTAAACAATCGGGTGCTAAGCTAATGGAATGGGTCATGTCAATCAGATCATTCAACTAATGATGTGACCTCGTTAATCAAATAACAACTCTTTGTTCATGGTTTGGAAACATAACCATCTTTGATTAACGAGCTAGTCATGTAGAGGCATACTAGTGACACTCTGTTTGTCTATGTATTCACACATTATTATATTTCTGGTTAATACAATTCTAGCATGAATAATAAACATTTATCATGATATAAGGAAATAAACAATAACTTTATTATTGCCTCTAGGGCATATTTCCTTCAGTCTCCCACTTGCACTAGAGTCAATAATCTAGATTACACAGTAATGATTCTAACACCCATGGAGCCTTGGTGCTGATCATGTTTTGCTCGTGGAAGAGGCTTAGTCAACGGGTCTGCAACATTCAGATCCGTATGTATCTTGCAAATCTCTATGTCTCCCACCTGGACTAGATCCCGGATGGAGTTGAAGCGTCTCTTGATGTGTTTTGTCCTTTTGTGAAATCTGGATTCCTTTGCCAAGGCAATTGCACCAGTATTGTCACAAAAGATTTTCATTGGACCCGATGCACTAGGTATGACACCTAGATCGGATATGAACTCCTTCATCCAGACTCCTTCGTTCGCTGCTTTCGAAGCAGCTATGTACTCCGCTTCACAGGTAGATCCCGCTCCACCGTTTAAAGTAAACACGTATCCGGTTTGCGATTTAGAATCGTCCGGATCAGTGTCAAAGCTTGCATCAACGTAACCTCTTACGGTGAGCTCTTTGTCACCTCCATATACGAGAAACATATCCTTAGTCCTTTTCAGGTATTTCAGGATGTTCTTGACCGCTGTCCAGTGATCCACTCCTGGATTACTTTGGTACCTCCCTGCTAAACTTATAGCAAGGCACACATCAGGTCTGGTACACAGCATTGCATACATGATAGAGCCTATGGCTGAAGCATAGGGAACATCTTTCATTTTCTCTCTATCTTCTGCAGTGGTCGGGCATTGAGTCTGACTCAACTTCACACCTTGTAACACAGGCAAGAATCCTTTCTTTGCTTGATCCATTTTGAACTTCTTCAAAATCTTGTCAAGGTATGTGCTTTGTGAAAGTCCAATTAAGCGTCTTGATCTATCTCTATAGATCTTTATGCCTAATATGTAAGCAGCTTCCCCGAGGTCTTTCATCGAAAAACTTTTATTCAAGTATCCCTTTATGCTATCCAGAAATTCTATATCATTTCCAATCAGCAATATGTCATCCACATATAATATCAGAAATGCTACAGAGCTCCCACTCACTTTGTTGTAAATACAGGCTTCTCCAAAAGTCTGTATAAAGCCAAATGCTTTGATCACACTATCAAAGCGTTTATTCCAACTCCGAGATGCTTGCACCAGTCCATAAATGGATCGCTGGAGTTTGCACACTTTGTTAGCTCCCTTTGGATCAACAAAACCTTCCGGTTGCATCATATACAACTCTTCTTCCAGAAATCCATTCAGGAATGCAGTTTTGACATCCATCTGCCAAATTTCATAATCATAAAATGCGGCAATTGCTAACATGATTCTGACAGACTTAAGCATCGCTACGGGTGAGAAGGTCTCATCGTAGTCAACCCCTTGAACTTGTCGAAAACCTTTTGTGACAAGTCGAGCTTTATAGACAGTAATATTACCGTCAGCGTCAGTCTTTTTCTTGAAGATCCATTTATTCTCAATTGCTTGCCGATCATCGGGCAAGTCAACCAAAGTCCATACTTTGTTCTCATACATGGATCCCATCTCAGATTTCATGGCTTCAAGCCACTTTGCGGAATCTGGGCTCACCATCACTTCTTCATAGTTCGTAGGTTCATCATGATCTAGTAGCATGACTTCCAGAATTAGATTACCGTGCCACTCTGGTGCGGATCTCACTCTGGTTGATCTACGTGGTTCAGTAGTATCTTGTCCTGAAGTTTCATGATCATCATCATTAGCTTCCTCACTAATTGGTATAGGTGTCGCAGAAACAGTTTTCTGTGATGTACTATTTTCCAATAAGGGAGTAGGTACAGTTACCTCGTCAAGTTCTACTTTCCTCCCACTCACTTCTTTTGAGAGAAACTCCTTCTCTAGAAATGATCCATTCTTAGCAACGAATGTCTTGCCTTCGGATCTGTGATAGAAGGTGTACCCAACAGTCTCCTTTGGGTATCCTATGAAGACACATTTCTCCGCTTTGGGTTCGAGCTTATCAGGTTGAAGCTTTTTCACATAAGCATCGCAGCCCCAAACTTTAAGAAACGACAACTTTGGTTTCTTGCCAAACCATAGTTCATAAGGCGTCGTCTCAACGGATTTTGATGGTGCCCTATTTAACGTGAATGCGGCCGTCTCTAAAGCATAACCCCAAAATGATAGCGGTAAATCGGTAAGAGACATCATAGATCACACCATATCTAGTAAAGTACGATTACGACGTTCGAACACACCATTACGCTGTGGTGTTCCGGGTGGCGTGAGTTGCGAAACTATTCCACAATTTTTCAAATGTACACCAAACTCGTAACTCAAATGTTCTCCTCCACGATTAGATCGTAGAAACTTTATTTTCTTGTTACGATGATTTTCAACTTCACTCTGAAATTATTTGAACTTTTCAAATGTTTCAGACTTGTGTTTCATTAAGTAGATATACCCATATCTGCTTAAATCATCTGTGAAGGTGAGAAAATAACGATATCCGCCACGAGCCTCAATATTCATCGGACCACATACATCGGTATGTATGATTTCCAATAAATCTGTTGCTCTGTCCATAGTACCGGAGAACGGTGTTTTAGTCATCTTGCCCATGAGGCACGGTTCGCAAGTACCAAGTGATTCATAATCAAGTGGTTCCAAAAGTCCATCATTATGGAGTTTCTTCATGCGCTTTATACCGATATGACCTAAACGGTAGTGCCACAAATAAGTTGCACTATCATTATCAACTCTGCATCTTTTGGTTTCAACATTATGAATATGTGTATCACTATTATCAAGATTCGTCAAAAATAGACCACTCTTCAAAGGTGCATGACCATAAAAGATATTACTCATATAAATAGAACAACCATTATTCTCTGATTTAAATGAATAACCGTCTCGCATTAAACAAGATCCAGATATAATGTTCATGCTCAACGCTGGCACCAAATAACAATTATTTAGGTCTAATATTAATCCCGAAGGTAGATGTAGAGGTAGCGTGCCGACCGCGATCACATCGACTTTGGAACCGTTTCCCACGCGCATCGTCACCTCGTCCTTTGCTAGTGTCCGCTTATTCCGTAGTCCCTATTTCGAGTTGCAAATATTAGCAACAGAACCAGTATCAAATACCCAGGTGCTACTGCGAGCTCTAGTAAGGTACACATCAATAACATGTATATCACATATACCTTTGTTCACCTTGCCATCCTTCTTATCCGCCAAATACTTGGGGCAGTTCCGCTTCCAGTGACCAGTCTGCTTGCAGTAGAAGCACTCAGTTTCAGGCTTAGGTCAAGACTTGGGTTTCTTCTCCTGAGCAGCAACTTGCTTGCTGTTCTTCTTGAAGTTCCCCTTCTTCTTCCCTTTGCCCTTTTTCTTGAAACTAGTGGTCTTGTTGACCATCAACACTTGATGCTCCTTCTTGATTTCTACCTCCGCAGCTTTCAGCATTGCGAAGAGCTCGGGAATAGTCTTGTTCATCCCTTGCATATTATAGTTCATCACGAAGCTCTTGTAGCTTGGTGGCAGTGATTGGAGAATTCTGTCAATGACGCAATCATCTGGAAGATTAACTCCCATCTGAATCAAGTGATTATTATACACAGACATTTTGAGTATATGCTCACTGACAGAACTGTTCTCCTCCATCTTGCAGCTATAGAACTTATTGGAGACTTCATATCTCTCAATCCGGGCATTTGCTTGAAATATTAACTTCAACTCCTGGAACATCTCATATGCTCCATGACGTTCAAAACATCGTTGAAGTCCCGATTCTAAGCCGTAAAGCATGGCACACTGAACTATCGAGTAGTCATCAACTTTGCTCTGCCAGACGTTCATAACATCTGGTGTTGCTCCAGCAGCAGGCCTGGCACCCAGCGGTGCTTCCAGGACGTAATTCTTCTGTGCAGCAATGAGGATAATCCTCAGGTTACGGACCCAGTCCGTGTAATTTCTACCATCATCTTTCAACTTTGCTTTCTCAAGGAACGCATTAAAATTTAACGGAACAACAGCACGAGCCATCTATCTACAATCAACATAAACAAGCAAGATACTATCAGGTACTAAGTTCATGATAAGTTTAAGTTCAGTTAATCAAATTACTTAAGAACTCCCACTTAGATAAACATCCCTCTAATCCTCTAAGTGATCACGTGATCCAAATCAACTAAACCATAACCGATCATCATGTGAGATGGAGTAGTTTTCAATGGTGAACATCGTTATGTTGATCATATCTACTATATGATTCACGCTCGACCTTTCGGTCTCTGTGTTCCGAGGCCATATCTGCATATGCTAGGCTCGTCAAGTTTAACCTGAGTATTCTGCGTGTGCAAAACTGGCTTGCACCCGTTGTAGATGGACGTAGAGCTTATCAGACACGATCATCACGTGGTGTCTGGGCACGACGAACTTTGGCAACGGTGCATACTCAGGGAGAACACTTCTTGATAATTTAGTGAGAGATCATCTTATAATGCTACCGTCAATCAAAGCAAGATAAGATGCATAAAAGGATAAACATCACATGCAATCAATATAAGTGATATGATATGGCCATCATCATCTTGTGCTTGTGATCTCCATCTCCGAAGCACCGTCATGATCACCATCGTCACCGGCACGACACCTTGATCTCCATCGTAGCATCGTTGTCGTCTCGCCAATCTTATGCTTCCACGACTATCACTACCTCTTAGTAATAAAGTAAAGCATTACATCGCGATTGCATTGCATACAATAAAGCGACAACCATATGGCTCCTACCAGTTGCCGATAACTTGGTTACAAAACATGATCATCTCATACAATAAAATTTAGCATCATGCCTTGACCATATCACATCACAACATGCCCTGCAAAAACAAGTTAGACGTCCTCTACTTTGTTGTTGCAAGTTTTACGTGGCTGCTACGGGCTTAAGCAAGAACTCATCTCACCTACGCATCAAAACCACAACGATAGTTTGTCAAATAGACTCCGTTTTAACCTTCTCAAGGACCGGGCCTAGCCACACCTGGTTCAACTAAAGTTGGAGAGACAGTCGCCCGCAAGCCATCTATGTGCAAAGCACGTCGAGGGAACCGGTCTCGCGTAAGCATACGCGTAAGGTTGGTCCGGGTCGTCTTGTCCAACAATACCGCCGAACCAAAGTATGACATGCTGGTAGGCAGTATGACTTGTATCGCCCACAACTCACTTGTGTTCTACTCGTGCAAATAACATCAAACCAGAAAACCTAGGCTCGAATACCACTGTTGGGGAACGTAGTAATTTCAAAAAAATTCCTACGCACACGCAAGATCATGGTGATGCATAGCAACGAGGGGGAGAGTCTGATCTACATACCCTTGTAGATCGCAACGGAAGCGTTGACACAACATAGAGGAAGTAGTCGTACGTCTTCTTCCCGATCCGACCGATCCAAGGACCGTTACTCCGGCACCTCTGAGTTCTTAGCACACGTTCAGCTCGATGACGATCCTCGGGCTCCGATCCAGCAAAGCGTCGAGGAAGAGTTCCGTCAGCACGACGGCGTGGTGACGATCTTGATGTATTACCGACGCAGGGCTTCGCCTAAGCACTACAACGGTATGATCGAGGTGGAATTTGGTGGCAGGGGGCACCGCACACGGCTAAGGAACGATCTCAATGATCAACTTGTGTGTCTAGAGGTGCCCCTGCCCCCGTATATAAAGGTTGCCAGGGGGAGGGCTGGCCGGCCAAAGGAGGAGGGCACAGGAGGAGTCCTACTCCTACCGGGAGTGGGACTCCCCCCCCCAATCCTATTCCTAATAGGATTCCTCGAGAGAGAGAGAGAGGGAGAAGGGGGCCGGCCACCTCTCCTAGTCCTAATAGGACTAGGGGAGGGGGGAGGCGCGCAGCCCACCTTGGGCTGCCCCTTTCACCTTTCCACTAAGGCCCAATAAGGCCCATTTGGTTCCCGGGGGGTTCCGGTAACCTCCCGGTACTCCGGTAAAATTCCCGATTTCACCCGGAACACTTCCGATGTCCAAACATAGGCTTCCAATATATCAATCTTTATGTCTCGACCATTTCGAGACTCCTCGTCATGTCCGTGATCACATCCAGGACTCCGAACAACCTTCGGTACATCAAAATGCATAAACTCATAATAACTGTCATCGTAACGTTAAGCGTGCGGACCCTACGGTTCGAGAACAATGTAGACATGACCGAGACACGTCTCTGGTCAATAACCAATAGCGGGACCTGGATGCCCATATTGGCTCCTACATATTCTACGAAGATCTTTATCGGTCAGACCGCATAACAACATACGTTGTTCCCTTTGTCATCGGTATGTTACCTGCCCGAGATTCGATCGTCGGTATCTAATACCTAGTTCAATCTCGTTACTGGCAAGTCTCTTTACTCGTTCCGTAATACATCATCTCACAACTAACATCTTAGTTATAATGCTTGCAAGGCTTATGTGATGTGTATTACCGAGAGGGCCCAGAGATACCTCTCCGACAATCGGAGTGACAAATCCTATTCTTGAAATACGCCAACCCAACATCTACCATTGGAAACACCTGTAGTACTCCTTTATAATCACCCAGTTACGTTGTGACGTTTGGTAGTACCCAAAGTGTTCCTCCGGCAAACGGGAGTTGCATAATCTCATAGTCATAGGAACATGTATAAGTCATGAAGAAAGCAATAGCAACATACTAAACGATCGGGTGCTAAGCTAATGGAATGGGTCATGTCAATCAGATCATTCAACTAATGATGTGACCTCGTTAATCAAATAACAACTCTTTGTTCATGGTTGGGAAACATAACCATCTTTGATTAACGAGCTAGTCATGTAGAGGCATACTAGTGACACTCTGTTTGTCTATGTATTCACACATGTATTATGTTTCCGGTTAATACAATTCTAGCATGAATAATAAACATTTATCATGATATAAGGAAATAAATAATAACTTTATTATTGCCTCTAGGCCATATTTCCTTTAGTTGGGCCTCCAAGTGCAGAGGTTTGTAGGACAGTAGCAAATTTCCCTCAAGTGGATGACCTAAGGTTTATCAATCCGTAGGAGGCGTAGGATCAAGATGGTCTCTCTCAAGCAACCCTGCAACCAAATAACAAAGAGTCTCTTGTGTCCCCAACACACCCAATACAATGGTAAATTGTATAGGTGCACTAGTTCGGCGAAGAGATGGTGATACAAGTGGTATATGGATGATAGATAATAGTTTTTATAATCTGAAAATATAAAAACAGCAAGGTAACTAATGATAAAAGTGAGCGCAAATGGTATTGCAATGCGTGGAAATAAGGCCTAGGGTTCATACTTTCGCTAGTGCAAGTTCCCTCAACAATGATAACATAATTGGATCACATAACTGTCCCTCAACATGCAACAAAGAGTCATTCCAAAGTCACTAATAGCGAAGAACGAACGAAGAGATTATGGTAGGGTACGAAACCACCTCAAAGTTATTCTTTCCAATCAATCCGTTGGGCTATTCCTATAAATGTCACAAATAGCCCTAGAGTTCGTACTAGAATAACACCTTAAGACACAAATCAACCAAAACCCTAATGTCACCTAGATACTCCAATGTCACCTCAAGTATCCGTGGGTATGATTATACGATATGCATCACACAATCTCAGATTCATCTATTCAACCAACACATAGAACCTCAAAGAGTGCCCTGATGAAGTCATGTACCTACGGTAGTGACACGGACCCGTCCTAAAGAGCCCTACCATAGGACATCCTTAGAGGAAGTCACCTTTAAGACAACTTGAAGGTATCCCACTCGACGGGTTGAAGACACTCGACCAAGAAGCTGTCACTCGACCAAGAAGCCAACCACTCGACTGCCAGAAGACCTCAAGTCACTCCGCAGGCAAACGGTCGGCTATTAAGTAGTCTTTATGATTATTATGACACTTTATTAGGGACGTTATCAGTAACGCCCACCTTAAATGTACCTTAAACCCTGCATTACTGAGGGCATGAGAGGGCTGGCGAACTCTATATAAGCCACCCCCCTCCTCAGTATCAGGGGTTCGCACCCCTGTCATTTTACACACGCATAATCCAGTCGACCGCCTCCGGGCTCCGAGACGTAGGGCTGTTACTTCCTCAGAGAAGGGCCTGAACTCATAAACCTTGCGTGCTTACAACTTTCCAATAGCTAAGGTCTAGCCTCTCCATACACACCCCCCTACCTCACTGTCAGACTTAGAGCCACGAAAGTTGGCGCCCACCGTGGGGCATCAGTCTTAGCGCCTAATTGGAGAAGTTGCGATTTTTCCGATCCACTTGATCATGTTTTCCTGCGGAGCTTTGGCGGAGGGCCGTGAGATTCGTCTCGACGGACTCACTTTCATCGCCGACGACTCCGCCTGGCTCCAGGAGGCGCCGCTTGACGTCGACGCGCTCCCCGTCCGCGGTGCGACGCACTTCCGTGCGTGCGTCCGTGGCGTCCTCCTGAGGCAGCCATCGACCCCATATCGGTCGACTCCCGTGTCATCTCCCCGTCCTGTCTCCCCCCAGCGCAAGCGCTCGGGTCGGTCGAGGCTCCAACGGTGGATGAAGCACGCCGCGGCCCGCCAGTCGGCGACCCCGCAAGTCGCTGCAATCGAGCCTGACGAATCCCTCTGCGGCCTGTTCGATCTGTCGACTGGCTCCACGGAGACCGCTTCCGAGTGTGACAGCAGCGACCCTTTGGCGGAGGTTCTGGCGGTCGAGGGGACACGCAGTCCCCCTGGATTCCATCACGCTGATGATGGTGCCGATAGGGTCGATCCGTCGCACCCTCACGACGAATACCTCCCCGAGCCTCTTACGTCATTGCAGCGGGAGGAGCTTCGTCGCCGGAACATGGACGCGCTCTACACCCCTATTGTTGGAGAAACCCCCGAGGCCCGGGCCTTGGAGGACGCACGCTTGGCTAATCTAGCCGAGCGCACTCGACTAGAGAATCTACAGCGAGCTCTCGACGAGCGGGCGCGTTAGCAGGCTCCCGAGTCCAGTCGACGCCAGCAGGCTCCCGAGTCTAGTCGACGCCAGCAAGCTCCCGAACCCAGTCAATGTCAGCTCTTCCCACCACCGCAGGTGTACCGAACTCCGGTTCAGAACCTGGCTGCCGCGGCCCGCATAGCGGAGTCAATCCAGCCCTCCCAGTCGGAGGCCGGCAGAGGATTGCTGTAGATCAGAGCATTGCTCCGAGCGGCGGGAAATCAGAATTCCGCCGCCTCTCAGTCGCGGGACATGATCCACAGTCGATCCGTCGCAACGGAGACCGTCCAGTCGGCTCACAGCCCGAGATCGCCCCCGAGGCGTGAGGGGCGTGGAGACCGGCACGATCAGTATAGGAGGAATGAACAATATGATCACCGACCCGACCGTGATGATGGGCGTCGGGTGCCGTCCCCTCCCCCGAGGAGTGGATCATATGCACCTCGACATCGAGACGACAGGCGCCCCCATAACACTGGGCAGAGGATCCCAGTCGACCCCAGAGACCCAGGCTTTGACGCGAGATCCATCCTCGTTCAAGGTCTGGTGGACAGGAACAGGGCTCATCGAGAGGGCCACAACAGAGATACGCCCACCGGCAGCAGGACACACGCCTCGGGGCCTGAATGTTTTAGTCGGGCCATCAGAGCTGCGGTGATCCCTCCCAACTTCTGGCTGGCGACTGGAATCAGCAAGTTTACCGGTGAGTCCAAGCCTAACACATGGCTCGAGGATTACCGAGTGGCTGTGCAGATTGGCGGCGGCAACGATGAGGTGGCCATGAAGCATTTACCCCTCATGTTGGAAGGCTCAGCTAGGGCGTGGCTGAATCAGTTGGCGCCCAGCAGCATTTACACTTGGGAGGATCTCTCCCGAGTGTTTATCACAACCTTCGAAGGGACATGCAAGCGCCCTGCAGGCCTTACGGAGCTGCGGTCTTGCGTACAGAAGCCGAACGAAACTCTGAGAGAATATATTCAGAGGTGGATCACACTGCACCACTCGGTCGAGAACGTGTCGGACCATCAAGCAGTTTGCGCTTTCAAGGATGGCGTCAAGTACAGGGAGTTGAATCTGAAGTTTGGCCGGACCGGAGAGATGTCCCTTAATCGGATGATGGAGATTGCCACCAAGTACGCTAATGGAGAAGACGAGGACCGACTCCGAAGTGGCAAACTTAAGTCAGTCGCCCAAGAAACCGAAGGAAACTCCAGTCGGAAGCAGAAGCGGAAGGCCGAGCCAGCCGCCCCGGGGGAGGCCCTGGCTGTGGCCCAGGGAAATTTCAAGGGAAAGCCCAAGGGCACATGGAAGCCCAAGAAGGTTAAAGATCAGGATGGGAATGATGTTCTGGACCTGCCATGTCACATCCATACCAAGAAAGATGAAGAAGGAAATTTTATTTTCCCGAAGCATACCACTCGACAGTGTCGGCTTCTGATTCAGCAGTTCCAGGGCAAGCAGCCCAAGGATAAGGAAAAAGAGCCAGACAGAGTTGAAGACAAGGAAGATAGTGACGATGGATACCCCCAAGTCAATTCCACCTTGATGATTTTTGCTGATCTCGAAAGCAAAAGTCGACTGAAAATCATTAACCGTGAGGTCAACATGGTTGCCCCGGCGACTCCCAGTTACCTGAAGTGGTCTCAGACTGCCATCACATTCGACCAGTCCGATCACCCGACACACATTGCCACCCCTGGGAGGCAAGCTTTGGTGGTCGACCCAGTTGTCGAAGGCACTCGACTGACCAAAGTCCTGATGGACGGCGGCAGTGGCCTGAACATACTGTACGCTGAAACCTTGAAAGGAATGGGCATTCCGATGTCCAGACTCAGCACCAGTAACATGAGCTTCCACGGAGTCATTCCTGGGAAGAAAGCCGAGTCACTCGGCCAGATTGCTCTTGATGTGGTTTTCGGTGATTCAAAGAATTACCGCAAGGAAAAGTTAACGTTTGAAGTTGTGGACTTCCAGAGTGCTTATCACGCCATCTTGGGCAGGCCAGCTTACGCCCGCTTCATGGCTCGACCATGCTACGTGTATCTTAAATTAAAGATGCCTGGCCCCAAAGGTGTGATCACTGTTACGGGCAACCGGAAGAAAGCAGAAGAATATTTCCAGAAGGGATCAAAGATCGCCGACGCTCAGATGGCAGTAGTCGAGCTGAAAGAGTACCAAAAGACTGCCGACCCAAGTGAATTGCTGCGGGCTAAGAAGCCTGCCTCTGAGTCAGCTTTTTAGTCGGCTGGCGAAATGAAGACAGTCCACATTCACCCGACTGATCCCGACACAGCTCCGACTCACATCTCGACGACGCTCGACTCCAAATAGGAAGAAGCGCTCATCCAGCTCCTCCGTGAGAACTGGGACATCTTCGCATGGAAACCCTCTGACATGCCTGGAGTTCCCAGGGGGCTGGCTGAGCACCGCCTGCGAGTCGACTCAAAGTTCAAACCCGTGAAGGAACATCTTCGGCGGTCCGCCGTCCAGAAAAAACAAGCCATTGGCGAGGAAGTGGCTCGGCTCTTAGCAGCTGAGTTCATCCGAGAGATCTACCACTCCGAGTGGCTCGCCAATGTTGTCATGGTCCCCAAGAAGGACAAGTCACTCCGTATGTGCATTGATTTCAAGCATATCAATCGGGCCTGCCCGAAAGATCATTTTCCTCTCCCTCGCATCGACCAAATTGTCGACTCAACTGCGGGATGCGAGAGATTGTCTTTTCTAGATGCCTACTCCGGGTACCATCAGATCCGTCTGTATGGGCCTGACGAAATCAAAACAGCTTTCATCACTCCATTCGGATGCTTCTGTTACGTCACCATGCCATTCGGCCTCAAGAACGCCGGAGCCACATTCATGAGAATGATCCAGAAGTGTTTACTCACTCAAATCAGTCGGAATGTGGAGGCGTACATGGACGATATCGTAGTCAAGTCCCGGAAAGGTTCCGACCTGCGGGCTGACCTTGCTGAAACCTTCGCCAACCTCAGGAGGTACGATATCAAGCTCAATCCGTCAAAGTGCACTTTCGGAGTTCCAGGTGGCAAGCTACTCGGTTTTCTCGTTTCCGAACGGGGAATCGATGCCAATCCTGAAAAAATTGGCACCATACTCCGGATGAAGCGTCCTGTACATGTGCATGATGTCCAAAAACTTACAGGCTGCTTGGCCGCCTTAAGTCGATTCATTTCTCGACTCGGTGAAAAAGCGTTGCCTCTTTACCGACTGATGAAAAAGTCTGACAAGTTCGAGTGGACTCCAGAAGCTGATGCAGCGTTTGCAGAGCTCAAAGCTCTGCTCTCCACCCAGCCGGTGCTAGCTGCCCCAATCAGCAAAGAGCCTCTGCTGCTTTACATTGCAGCCACGGGACAAGTTGTCAGTACAGTACTTACGGTCGAGCGGGAAGAGGAAGGGAAAGCCTTCAAAGTTCAACGCCCTGTTTATTATGTGTCTGAAGTTTTGACCCCTTCAAAACAAAGATACCCCCATTACCAGAAGCTTGTATATGGGACTTACATGACCACGAAGAAAGTTGCACATTATTTCTCTGACCACTCCATTACAGTCGTCAGCAACGCCCCATTATCGGAGATCCTGCATAACAGAGATGCAACTGGTCGAGTGGCCAAGTGGGCGATTGAACTCCTTCCTTTAGACATCAAGTTTGAAGCAAAGAAAGCCATCAAGTCCCAAGCAATCGCGGATTTCATCGCCGAGTGGATTGAACAACAACTTCCGACTCAAGTTCACTCGGAACACTGGACTATGTTCTTCGATGGATCCAAGATGCTGAATGGTTCGGGCGCGGGGGTAGTTTTGGTCTCCCCCCGAGGAGATAAGCTCAGATACGTTCTCCAGATTCACTTTGATTCCTCCAATAACGAAGCAGAGTATGAAGCACTTTTGTATGGGTTGCGCATGGCCATTTCGCTCGGTGTCCGTCGCCTCATGGTCTATGGCAACTCAGATCTGGTGGTTAATCAAGTGATGAAGGAGTGGGACGTCAGGAGTCCGGCAATGACTGGATACTGCAATGCAGTACGGAAGCTAGAGAAGAAGTTCGAGGGATTGGAACTCCACCACATCCCCCGACTGAAAAACTAGGCAGCTGACGACTTGGCAAAGATAGGCTCCAAGAGAGAAGCCATTCCAAGCAACGTGTTCTTGGAACACATTCACTCGCCGTCAGTCCAAGAAGATCCTTTCACAGAAGAAGCCCCGCAGCCGAAAAGTGCCACGGATCCGACTGAAGTTGAAGTGCCTGTAGTAGTCGACCTAATCATGGAAGTCTTGGCAGTCACCCCTGACTGGACAATACCGTACATTGCATATATCCTAAGGAAAGAACTCCCGGAGGACGAGGAGGAGGCTCGACAGATCGTCCGCCGATCTAAGGCCTTCACGGTCATAAGGGGACAGCTGTACAGAGAAAGTGCGACCGGAGTCGGCCAGAAATGCATAACGCCAGAAGAGGGTCAAATAATCCTCAACGATATCCACTCGGGAACCTGCGGTCACCATGCGTCCTCTCGGACCATTGTGGCTAAGGCATACCGAGCTGGATTTTATTGGCCAAGGGCAAATGAGATGGCGAAAGAGATAGTCGACAGGTGCGAGGGCTGCCAGTTCTACTCCAACATGTCACACAAGCCCGCGCCAGCCCTGAAAACCATTCCGCTCGTCTGGCCCTTTGCCGTCTGGGATTGGACATGGTTGGCCCCCTAAGAACGGGCAGGAGTGGATTCACTCATGTGCTTGTGGCAGTCGACAAGTTTACCAAATGGATCGAAGCTAAGCCCATAAAGAGCCTCGACGCTGGCACCGCTATCAGTTTCATCAGAGGATTGACATTCAGATATGGAGTCCCGCACAGCATCATCACTGATAACGGGTCAAACTTTGATTCGGACGAGTTCAGAGCATTTTGCGCTTCTCAAGGCACACGAGTCAACTACGCCTCAGTCGCTCACCCCCAGTCGAATGGACAGGCTGAGAGAGCAAATGGTCTGATTCTCAAAGGGCTAAAACCTCGGCTGATGCGCGATCTCAAGCACGCGGCAGGCGCTTGGGTTGACGAGCTTCCGTCAGTGCTGTGGGGATTAAGGACCACGCCTAACTGGTCGACTGGAAGGACCCCATTCTTTCTGGTTTATGGAGCCGAAGCTGTCCTGCCAAGCGATCTCCTTCATAATGCGCCCCGAGTCGAACTTTACACCGAAGATGAAGCAGAGCAGGCCCGGCAAGACGCAGTCGACCTCTTGGAGGAAGAGAGGGAGATGGCAATGATCAGATCGACCATTTACCAGCAAGACTTGCGTTGATTCCACGCCCGGAATGTGAAGAGTCGAGCCTTTCAAGAAGGAGATTTGGTCCTCCGAGTGGATCAACAGAAACCTCACAAGCTCGCTCCCACTTGGGAAGGCCCCTTCATCGTCACCAGAGTCCTCCACAACGGAGCATATCACCTTTACAATGTTGATCGACAAATCGACGAACCTCGAGCTTGGAACGCGGAGCTTCTCCGCCCCTTTTACACTTAAGTCTGCTCTCAAACCAGATGTAATAAGAAAAACTCCTGAAGTTCATTTTTATCAGAAATAAGAGTGTTCCAATAATTGCTGTCACTGTTGTATGTATCTGAAATCCCCCAGTGGGTGACTTAGCTGCGAATCCGATTCGCCTAAGTTTGAAAAATCCTATCGAGTGGAGAGCAAACCTCCCACTCGGGGGCTTAGCTGCAGTTCAGCACTCGCCTAAGTTCTCCACGAAGAGACTTAGCTGCAGTCAGACACTCGCCTAAGTTTGAAAAATCCTACCGAGTGGAGAGCAAACCTCCCACTCGGGGGCTTAGCTGCAGTTCAGCACTCGCCTAAGTTCTCCACGAAGAGACTTAGCTGCAGTCAGACACTCGCCTAAGTTTGAAAAATCCTACCGAGTGGAGAGCAAACCTCCCACTTGGGGGCTTAGCTGCAGTTCAGCACTCGCCTAAGTTCTCCACGAAGAGACTTAGCTGCAGTCAGACACTCGCCTAAGTTTGAAAAATCCTACCGAGTGAAGAGCAAACCTCCGACTCGGGGGCTTAGCTGCAGTTCAGCACTCGCCTAAGTTCTCCACGAAGAGACTTAGCTGCAGTCAGACACTCGCCTAAGTTTGAAAAATCCTACCAAGTGGAGAGCAAACCTCCCACTCGGGGGCTTAGCTGCAGTTCAGCACTCGCCTAAGTTCTCCACGAAGAGACTTAGCTGCAGTCAGACACTCGCCTAAGTTTGAAAAATCCTACCGAGTGGAGAGCAAACCTCCCACTCGGGGGCTTAGCTGCAGTTCAGCAATCGCCTAAGTTCTCCACGAAGAGACTTAGCTGCAGTCAGACACTCGCCTAAGTTTGAAAAATCCTACCGAGTGGAGAGCAGACCTCCCATTCGGGGGCTTAGCTGCAGTCCGGCACTCGCCTAAGTTCTCCATGAAGAGACTTAGCTGCGGTCAGACAATCGCCTAAGTTTGCAAAATCCTACCGAGTGGAGAGCAAACCCCCCACTCGGAGGCTTAGCTGCAGTTCAGCGCTCGCCTGAGTTCTCCACGAAGAGACTTAGCTGCGGTCAGACACTCGCCTAAGTTTGAAAAATCCTACCGAGTGGAGAGCAAACCTCCCACTCGGGGGCTTAGCTGCAGTCCGGCACTCGCCTAAGTTCTCCACGAAGAGACTTAGCTGCAGTCAGATACTCGCCTAAGTTCGAAACCCACCTTCTCCTGAAGAGCTCCGCCACAAATACAATGTGAGCTTCGTCCCACTCTACAGTAACAAGGCGTGGGTCGACTGCCACCTTTTCCCGAGAGCTCCGCCACAAATACAATGTACAACAACAGGGTGAGGGTCGGCCATCAAGCCCCACATGACAGTTCCAGACCACGAAGACATTCAGCAAAAATTAAGTTCGGATAAAGCTTAAAAGGCGCTGGGCCCCGAATCAAAGTACTCGAGCCCTCAGCTCGGCAGAATTTAAACGATTACAAGTCCACTCGGCATTCCGAGGCTAATTTAAGGGAAGGCATAAAAGTTTCCTCACTCCTCAAGAGGAGGACTGGCAGGAGCGACGAACTCATCCAGGTCAATTCCGTCCGCAATGCGAGTGGCTGCAGCAATGAAGGTCTCCATGAAGTCTTGGAAGCTGTGCCTCTTGGTATTGGCGACTTGGATGGCGGCCATCTTTTCTTCTCGCGCCTCCTTGCAGTGGACGCGGACTAAGGATAGAGCCACATCAGCGCCGCACCGGGCAGAAGACTTCTTCCACTCCTGCACTCGATCGGGGATTTTGTCAAGTCGAGCCATAAGAGACTCGAGATCGTTCTGGAGCGTGGACTCTGGCCAGAGCGTCCAGTCGATCCGCGACATGGCGACCTTCAGTCGAGCCAAGTAATCCACGGCGCCGTCGATTCGAGATTCCAGTCGGAGCAGGTTCATAGTAGTATCATCTTTCACCGGAGAATTGATTGGGTCCAGACCCGTTTCGATCCGCCCGGTCTCCTCTTCGAAGTTCTGACAGAATTATGCACACAAGACCTAAAGATAAGCCAACGATCGCAAGATTGAGTCGACACAAAAGTACAAAACAGTCAAAATTAGATGTGCACCTTCAAGTTTGATGTACAGCCTCTTGGCGAGGCTCCTCAGGTAGCTCTCCAGGTCGTCCCTCCTATGGGCGATGCCTTCCATCTCCTCGCCCAAGAGGAGGTTCTTCTTCTTCCAACTGGCAGTCAGCCTGTTGGCATTAGTCAGAGCGGCCTGCAACCTAGTGTTCTCTTTTTCCAACTGGTCGACCGAAGCCAGCTTCTGTTCGGCCAGAGCCGTCTTGTCGTCAGCCTCCTTGCGGGCAACAGCCAGGTCCTGGTCCTTCCTCGCCAAAGCTTTTTCCAATTCTCCTACAAAGAAATGGCGATTGAATCGGAAACAGCAGAGGAATGCTCAAGCCTGAAAACAAAATCAGTCGACAAAGTCGCTTTACCTGCGGCGCCCTCCCTGACCTTCTGCAACTCCGTCCTGGCCAGCTCTAGATCAAGGTCCAGTTGAATCTTCTGTTTCTCCAATTCAGCATAGCGAGCGGCAAGTTCGCAGGATCTCTGCAAAAAGAAAAACCAGCCGACAGACGTTCGAGATAAGTTGCTTCCGAGTAACTAAGGAACAATGGTGACGTTTCTAAGACCACAGCCGAATCAAAAACATTCGACAGTAGTCTCGGGGACTACACCCAATGGGTGCACTCAGCGTGCCCCCACTGGTTCAACCAAAAAAAACGACTGCCCGCAGTCGACAGGACACGGTCCCACTCGACCTGGCCAGACCAAACCGAGTGAAGAAGTACAGATTCACAAACGCAATATACAGACTACAGTCGACTGCCAGCAGTCCACCGTAGTCTCGGGGACTACACCCAGTGGGTGCACTCAGCGTGCCCCCACTAGTCCAAGAAAGAGAAAACACACCCAGTGGGTGTACAGATACAGATACAAAGATCTTCAAAAAGACAAAGAAAGAGGGAGAAAGACTCTTCAAACAAACAAGTATCAAGTCGACTGACCTGGACGTTACTCTGAAGCGCCGAACTCGCGTCGTAAGCCGCCTGGCTGGCCTCTCGAGCCTTCTTCACCTGTTCCATCATGACCCCTGCCTGGTGTATGGCCTCCTTCGCAGCGGCCACTTCGTCTTCAGGGACAGAGTACGCGACAAAGAGCGAAGTCGGATTGGCAGTCGACGCCGATGGCTCCGCACTCGACAGGGGATTGGCGAAGGACACAGAAGCCCGAGGGGCATCACCGCCGTCCCGAGCCGTGGCCTCAGGCGCCGGAGCAGGCTGGGGAGCCCTGTCAGTCGACGGCCTCTTGGTCCTCCCTATCCTCAGCGGCTCGTTGTCATCGTCATCCGGGAGGTCGATAACATGAGGAGGAGCTGCAGGAAGAACTTTCAATCGACCAGAATTGCAAGAAACGACCAAGCCAACTCAAAAACAGAACGTCAATAATCGTACCAGGGTTGGAGGTAGCAGCATCCCCCATCTCTTGGTCGTCGTCTTTGGCAGAGACCTCGGAGGTAGCAGCACTGCAAATTTCGAAGAATCAGCCAGTTAAGCATAATGAGTCAACCGAGGATCCGTCCTCCAATCGACGAAAGAAGACAAGACTTGTTACCCGGAAATAACAGGGACAATTATCTTCATCTTGGGCAGAGTCTTGGGCGGCTTGGATTGCGTCGTGCGTGGTTGCTTGGGGACCTTCCCAGTCGGTGTTGGAGAAGAAGTCCGAGGGCGTTTCGACAATGGCCCGACGGAGGCAGTCGCCTGGCCACGTCCCTGCGCCGGGTCGTGTGCGAGCTTGGATCGCCTTTCCGGGCGGGGAGGTTCGGCCTCCTCCTCCTCCTCCTCGCTGGAGAAGACGTCGTCGCCTCCCTCTCCTTCGCCGTCTAACTCCCACTCGCCCTGGTCGTCCCCGCTCTCACCTCCGCTCCCTTCTCCTTCCTCAGTCGACCCATGTGCCCCGTTGGGCGTCGAATACATCTCAGTGGTTGCCTGAAAGACAGCAGACAAAATGGAAAGTCAGTCGACCCGCTCAAAAGAAGACCAATGCAGAAAACGAAGATTTCAGTCGGAAACATAAAGACGCACCTGGTCGACCTCATACGAGCTGTCGAGTGGAATGACCCTCCTAGCTCCTCGGGGGTTGTCCTTGTTCCCCGTGATGCTTGACAGCCACCCCTCCAACATCTCATCGGTGACCTCCTCCGGGTGGATCCGAGTGGTGTCCTCGAGGCCGGAGTACAGCCACATCGGGTGGTCCCGAGCCTGGAGTGGTTGGATTCGCCTCTTGAGGAAGACTTCAAGCAGATCCATCCCCGTCACGCCCTCACGGACAAGTTCGACCACTCGACCTGCCAGTATCTTGACCTGGGCCTTTTCTTCGGGCGTCACCTTCAGAGAAGCCGGCTTTTCGGCTCGGTCGAGGGTGAAGGGTGGAAGTCCAGTCGACTGCCCTGGGGTCACCTAATCCTGGCAGTAGAACCAAGTCGCCTGCCATCCTCGAACTGACTCCGGGAAGGTAATGGAGGGAAAACAGCTTTTCCCCCTCGTCTGGATCGCCAAACCCCTGCACAGCTGGATCACCTGTGTCTTCTCGTCACTCGACTTGGCCTTCTTAACCGACTGAGAGCGACAGGTGAAGATGTGCTTGAAAAGTCCCCAGTGTGGGCAGCACCCCAGGAACGCCTCACACATAGAAATAAAGGCGGCAAGATAGACTATGGAGTTTGGGGTAAAGTGATGGAGCTGCGCCCCGAAGAAGTTCAGGAAGTTGCGGAAGAAAGAGTGGGGCGGCAGAGAGAACCCACGGTCAATATGAGTCGCTAGGAGGATGCACTCACCGTCGCGTGGCTGGGGCTCGATTTCTCCCCCTGGAAGACGCGCCGCCTTGTGGGGAATGGCTCCTCCTTGGACCAGGTCGTCGAGGTCCTCCTGACGGAGCACCGAGGGCATCCGGTCGCCCTGGATCCACCCCTTGGGCAGGGCCGTCCGAGAGGAAGAACCCCCGCGCGCAGACTTCTTTCCCTTCCCCCCGCCGCCGCCTTCTTCGCGCGCTCCAGAGCGGTCGTCTTACCCTTCACCATCGTCGTCGGCGAGGTCTCGAGCTGGTTTTGTGGTGGCGGGGCGAGAGCGAAGGAAGCGGAGGAGGCGACGGAGAAACAGAGAAGGAAGAGGAAGAGATGAGCACGCGTACTGATGAAAGGCTCCGGGCCAACTACTTATAAGGGGCCGCTCCCGAGTGGCTGGCAGGTAGGCCCGAGCTATCCAGTCAAATCCCGTGGCAGGCGTGCGCGCTGTACGTGGCGAAAAAGGCAGCGCGGGGATCGAGGAGCCTTCGCACTGTCGCTCCCGATTACTGCGGCCGCCCCTGTTCCGCGCGCTTCTCAAAAAATCTGAATCCCGCGATCTCCGCCGGCTGCAGAACAACTTGACGAAACGGAAATCCCGCGCACGCCGGCGCTCGATGCCTCACAGGTAAAGAAATCCATTCGACGAAAGACCTGGAATGGATCAAGGCGACTGAAAGAGGTTAATGACATCATCCGTGATAGTCGACCCAGTACGAAGCACCCATAATAACCCGAAGGGTCGGTTGGAAAGGTCCCTAACCCCTTTTCTCACTCCAGCCTCGATCCGTTCGGGGGCTAATGATGAAGTCATGTACCTACGGTAGGGACACGGACCCGTCCTAAAGAGCCCTACCATAGGACATCCTTAGAGGAAGTCACCTTTAAGACAACTTGAAGGTATCCCACTCGACGGGTTGAAGACACTCGACCAAGAAGCTGTCACTCGACCAAGAAGCCAACCACTCGACTGCCAGAAGACCTCAAGTCACTCCGCAGGCAAACGGTCGGCTATTAAGTAGTCTTTATGATTATTATGACACTTTATTAGGGACGTTATCAGTAACGCCCACCTTAAATGTACCTTAAACCCTGCATTACTGAGGGCAGGAGAGGGCTGGCGAACTCTATATAAGCCACCCCCTCCTCAGATCAGGGGTTCGCACCCCTGTCATTTTACACACGCATAATCCAGTCGACCGCCTCCGGGCTCCGAGACGTAGGGCTGTTACTTCCTCAGAGAAGGGCCTGAACTCGTAAACCTTGCGTGCTTACAACTTCCCAATAGCTAAGGTCTAGCCTCTCCATACACACCCCCCTATCTCACTGTCAGACTTAGAACCACGACATGCCCCAAAGTTTCTACCGGAGAATCACGACGAAAACGTGTGCCAACCCCTATGCATAGGTTCATGGGCAGAACCCACAAGTTGATCACCAAAACATACATCAAGTGAATCACGTGATATCCCATTGTCACCACATATACGCATGGCAAGACATACATCAAGTGTTCTGAAATCTTTAAAGACTCGATCCGATAAGATAACTTCAAAGGGGAAACTCAATCCATTACAAGAGAGTAGAGGGGGGAGAAAACATCATAGGATCCAACTATAATAGCAAAGCTCGCGATACATCAAGATCATATCACCTCAAGAGCACGAGAGAGAGAGAGATCAAACACATAGCTACTGGTGCATACCCTCAGCCCCGAGGGAGAACTACTCCCTCCTCGTCATGGAGAGCACCGGGATGATGAAGATGGCCACCGGAGAGGGATTGCCCCCTCCGGCAGGGTGCCGGAACGGGTCTAGATTGGCTTTCGGTGGCTACGGAGGCTTCTGGCGGCGGAACTCCCGATCTATTGTGCTCTCGGATGTTTTTAGGGTATATGGAGATATATAGACGGAAGAAATACGTCAGGGGGGCCACAAGGGGCCCACGAGGGTGGAGGGCGCGCCCTAGGGGGGTGGGCGCGCCCCTACCTCGTGGCCTCCTCGAAGCTTCCCTTACGTGCACTTCAAGTCTTCTGGGCTTCTTTCCTTCCAAAAATGAGTTCCGTGAAGTTTCAGGTCAGTTGGACTCCGTTTGATTTTCCTTTTCTTCGAAACCCTAAAACAAGGTAAAAACATAAACTGGCACTGGGCTCTGGGTTAATAGGTTAGTCCCAAAAATGATATAAAAGTGTATAATAAAGCCCATAAACATCCAAAACAGTAGGTAATATAGCATGGAGAAATCAAAAATTATAGATACATTGGAGACGTATCAGCATCCCCAAGCTTAATTCCTGCTCGTCCTCGAGTAGGTAAATGATAAAAACAGAATTTTTGATGCGGAGTGCTACTTGGCATAATTTCAATGTAATTATTCTTAATTGTGGCATGAATATTCAGATCCATAAGATTCAAGACAAAAGTTTAATATTGACATAAAAATAATAATATTTCAAGCATACTAACTAAGCAATCATGTCTTCTCAAAATAACATGGCCAAAGAAAGCTATCCCTACAAAATCATGTAGTCTGGCTATGCTCTATCTTCACTACACAAAATATTTAAATCATGCACAACCCCGATGACAAGCCAAGCAATTGTTTCATACTTTTGATGTTCTCAAACTTTTTCAATCTTCACGCAATACATGAGCGTGAGCCATGTATATAGCACTATAGGTGGAATAGAGTGGTGGTTGTGGAGAAGACAAAAAGGGAGAAGATAGTCTCACATCAACCAGGCGTATCAACGGGCTATGGAGATGCCCATCAATAGATATCAATGTGAGTGAGTAGGGATTGCCATGCAATGGATGCACTAGAGCTATAAGTATATGGAAGCTCAAAAAGAAACTAAGTGGGTGTGCATCCAACTTGCTTGCTCATGAAGACCTAGGGCATTTTGAGGAAGCCCATCATTGGAATATATAAGCCAAGTTCTATAATGAAAAATTCCCACTAGTATATGAAAGTGATTACATAGGAGACTCTCTATCATGAAGATCATGGTGCTACTTTGAAGCACAAGTGTGGTAAAAGGATAGTAGCATTGCCCCTTCTCTCTTTTTTTGTCATTTTTTATTTTTTTTATTTGGGCCTTCTCTTTTTTATGGCCTCTTTTCTTTTTTTATTTGGGCTTCTTTGGCCTCTTTTATTTATTTATTTATTTTCGTCCGGAGTCTCATCCCGACTTGTGGGGGAATCATAGTCTCCATCATCCTTTCCTCACTGGGACAATGCTCTAATAATGATGATCATCACACTTTTATTTTCTTACAACTCAAGAATTACAACTCGATACTTAGAACAAAATATGACTCTATGTGAATGCCTCCGGCGGTGTACCGGGATATGCAATGACTCATGAGTGACATGTATGAAAGAATTATGAATGGTGGCTTTGCCACAAATACGATGTCAACTACATGATCATGCATAGCAATATGACAATGATGGAGCGTGTCATAGTAAATGGAACGGTGGAAAGTTGCATGACAATATATCTCGGAATGACTATGGAAATGCCATAATAGGTAGGTATGGTGACTGTTTTGATGAAGGTATATGGTGGGTTTATGGTACCGGCGAAAGTTGTGCGGTACTAGAGAGGCTAGCAATGGTGTAAGGGTGAGAGTGCGTATAATCCATGGACTCAACATTAGTCATAAGGAACTCACATACTTATTACAAAAATCTATTAGTTATCGAAACAAAGTACTACGCGCATGCTCCTAGGGGGATAGGTTGGTAGGAAAAGACCATCGCTCGTCCCCGACCGCCACTCATAAGGAAGACAATCAATAAATAAATCATGCTCCGACTTCATCACATAACGGTTCACCATACGTGCATGCTACGGGAATCACAAACTTCAACACAAGTATTTCTCAAATTTGTAACCACTCAAATAGCATGACTCTAATATCACCATCTCCATATCTCAAAACAATTATCAAGTATCAAACTTCTCATAGTATTCAACACACTCATAAGAGAATTTTATTATTCTTGAATACCTAGCATATTAGGATTTTGAGCAAATTACCATGCTATTTAAGACTCTCAAAATAATCTAAGTGAAGCATGAGAGTTCATCTATTTCTTCAAAATAAAACTACCATCATGCTCTAAAAGATATAAGTGAAGCACTAGAGCAAATGACAAACTACTCCGAAAGATTTAAGTGAAGATCAATGAGTAGTCGAATAATTATGCAACTATGTGAAGACTCTCTAAAATTTAATAATTTCATATCTTGGTATTTTATTCAAACAGCAAGCAAAACTAAATAAAGTAAAATGACGCTCCAAGCAAAACACATATCATGTGGCGAATAAAAATATAGCTCCAAGTAAAGTTACCGATGAACGAAGACGAAAGAGGGGATGCCTTCCGGGGTATCCCCAAACTTAGGCTCTTGGCTATCCTTAAATATTACCTTGAGGTGCCTTGGGCATCCCCAAGCTTAGGCTCTTGCCACTCCTTATTCCATAGTCCATCGAATCCTTACCCAAAACTTGAAAACTTCACAACACAAAACTTAACAGAAAACTCGTAAGCTCCGTTAGTATAAGAAAATAAATCACCACTTTAAGGTACTGTAATGAACTCATTCTTTATTTATATTGGTGTTAAACCTACTGTATTCCAACTTCTCCATGGTTTATAAACTATTTTACTAGCCATAGATTCATCAAAATAAGTAAACAACACATGAAAAACAGAATCTGTCAAAAACAGAACAGTCTGTAGTAATATGGATCAAACGTATACTTATGGAACTCATAAAATTCTAAAATAAATTTCTGGACCTGAGTAATTTATCTATTAATCATCTGCAAAAAGAATTAACTAAATAGCACTCTCCAAATAAAAATGGCAGCAATTCTCGTGAGCGCTAAAGTTTCTGTTTTTTACAGCATGATCACAAAGACTTCCCCCAAGTCTTCCCAAAGGTTCTGCTTGGCACAAACACTAATTAAAAGTATAAAACCACTTCTAAACAAAGGCTAGATGAATTATTTATTACTAAACAGGAGCAAAAAGCAAGGAACAAAAAAAGTTGGGTTGCTGATCCGTCTCCAACGTATCTATAATTTTTGATTGCTCCATGCTATATTATCTACTGTTTTGGACTATATTGGGCTTTATTTTACACTTTTATATTATTTTTGGGACTAACCTATTAACCGGAGGCCCAACCAAGAATTGTTGTTTTTTTGCCTATTTCAGTGTTTCGAAGAAACGGAATATCAAACGGAGTCCAAACGGAATAAAACCTTCGGGGACGTGATTTTCTCACCGAACGTGATCCAGGAGACTTGGACCCTACTCCAAGGAGTCAAAGAGGCGGTCACGAGGGTGGGGGCGCCCCCCCTAGGGCGTGCCCCCTGCCTCGTGGGCCCCTCGATGCTCCACCGACGTACTCCTTCCTCCTATATATACCTACGTACCCCCAAACGATCAGAACAGGAGCCAAAAACCTAATTCCACCGCCGCAACTTTCTATATCGACAAGATCCCATCTTGGGGCCTGTTTCGGAGCTCCGCCAGAGAGGGTCGTCATCATGGAGGGCTTCTACATCATCATAGCCTCTCCGATGAAGTGTGAGTAGTTTACCTCAGACCTTCGGGTCCATAGTTAGTAGCTAGATGGCTTCTTCTCTCTTTTTGGATCTCAATACAAAGTTCTCCCCCTCTCTTGTGGAGATCTATTCGATGTAATCTTCTTTTTGCGGTGTGTTTGTTGAGATCGATGAATTGTGGGTTTATGATCAAGTCTATCTATGAATAATATTTGAATCTTCTCTGAATTCTTTTATGTATGATTGGTTATATTTGCAAGTCTCTTCGAATTATCCGTTTGGTTTGGCCAACTAGATTGGTAGTTCTTGCCATGGGAGAAGTGCTTAGCTTTGGGTTTGATCTTGCGGTGTCCTTTCCCAGTGACAGAAGGGGCAGCTAGGCACGTATTGCATCGTTGCCATCAAGGATAACAAGATTGGGTTTATTTCATATTGCATGAATTTATCTCTCTACATCATGTCATCTTGCTTAAGGCGTTACTCTGTTTTTAACTTAATACTCTAGATGCATGCTGGATAGCGGTCGATGAGTGGAGTAATAGTAGTAGATGCAGAATCATTTCCGTCTACTTGTCACGGACGTGATGCCTATATACATGATCATGCCTAGATATTCTCATAACTATGCTCAATTCTGTCAATTGCTCAACAGTAATTTGTTCACCCACCGTAGAATACTTTTGCTCTTGAGAGAAGCCACTAGTGAAACCTATGGCCCCCGGATCTATTCTCATCATATCAATCTCCATCACTTTAATATTGCTTTGCTTTTACTTTTTACTTTGCATCTCTATACCAAAAATATTATATCTATCAGATCTCACTCTCGTAAGTGACCGTGAAGGGATTGATAACCCCTAATCATGTTGGTTGCGAGTAGCTATCGCTTTGTGCAGGTACGAGGGACTTGAGCGTGGCCTCCTACTGGATTGATACCTTGGTTCTCAAAAACTGAGGGAAATATGTTGGGGAACGTAGTAATTTCAAAAAAATTCCTACGCACACGCAAGATCATGGTGATGCATAGCAACGAGGGGGAGAGTCTGATCTACGTACCCTTGTAGATCGCAACGGAAGCGTTGACACAACGTAGAGGAAGTAGTCGTACGTCTTCTTCCCGATCCGACCGATCCAAGCACCGTTACTCCGACACCTCCGAGTTCTTAGCACACGTACAGCTCGATGACGATCCCCGGGCTCCGATCCAGCAAAGCTTCGGGGAGGAGTTCCGTCAGCACGACGGCGTGGTGAAGATCTTGATGTACTACCGACGCAGGGCTTCGCCTAAGCACTGCAACAATATGATCGAGGTGGAATTTGGTGGCAGAGGGCACCGCACACGGCTAAGGAACGATCTCAATGATCAACTTGTGTGTCATGGGGTGCCCCCTGCCTTCGTATATAAAGGAGCAAGGGGGAGGGGCCGGCCGGCCTAGGAGGAGGCGCGCCAAGGGGAGTCCTACTCCCACCGGGAGTAGGACTCCCTCCTTGTTGGAGTAGGAGAAGGGGAAAGAGGGGAGAGGAATAAGGAAAAGGGGGCTGCACCCCTTGTCCAATTCGGACCAGAGGGGGGGGAGCAGGCCTCCTTCCTTTTTTCCTCTCTCCTCTATTCCCGTATGGCCCAATAAGGCCCATATACTCCCCGGCGAATTCCCGTAACTCTCCGGTACTCCGAAAAATACCCGAATCACTCGGAACCTTTCCGAAGTCCGAATATAGTCGTCCAATATATCGATCTTTACGTCTCGACCATTTCGAGACTCCTCGTCATGTCCCCGATCTCATCCGGTACTCCGAACTCCTTCGGTACATCAAAACTCATAAACTCATAATATAACTGTCATCGAAACCTTAAGCGTGCGGACCCTACGGTTCGAGAACAATGTAGACATGACCGAGACACGTCTCCGGTCAATAACCAATAACGGGACCTGGATGCCCATATTGGCTCCTACATATTCTACGAAGATCTTTATCGGTCAGACCGCATAACAACATACGTTGTTCCCTTTGTCATCGGTATGTTACTTGCCCGAGATTCGATCGTCGGTATCCAATACCTAGTTCAATCTCGTTACCGGCAAGTCTCTTTACTCGTTCCGTAATACATCATCTCACAACTAACATATTAGTTGCAGTGCTTGCAAGGCTTATGTGATGAGCATTACCGAGAGGGCCCAGAGATACCTCTCCGACAATCGGAGTGACAAATCCTATTCTCGAAATACGCCAACCCAACATCTACCGTTGGAGACACCTGTAGTACTCCTTTATAATCACCCAGTTATGTTGTGACGTTTGGCAGCACCCAAAGTGTTCCTCCGGTAAACGGGAGTTGCATAATCTCATAGTCATAGGAACATGTATAAGTCATGAAGAATAGCAACAGCAACATACTAAACGATCGGGTGCTAAGCTAATGGAATGGGTCATGTCAATCAGATCATTCAACTAATGATGTGACCTCGTTAATCAAATAACAACTCTTTTGTCCATGGTTAGGAAACATAACCATCTTTGATTAACGAGCTAGTCAAGTAGAGGCATACTAGTGACACTCTGTTTGTCTATGTATTCACACATGTATTATGTTTCCGGTTAATGCAATTCTAGCATGAATAATAAACATTTATCATGATATAAGGAAATAAATAATAACTTTATTATTGCCTCTAGGGCATATTTCCTTCAGTCTCCCACTTGCACTAGAGTCAATAATCTAGTTCACATCGCCATGTGATTTAACAGCAATAGTTCACATCACCATGTGATTAACACCCATAGTTCACATCGTCATGTGACCAACACTCAAAGGGTTTACTAGAGTCAGTAATCTAGTTCACATATCTATGTGATTAACACCCAAAGAGTACTAAGGTGTGATCATGTTTTGCTTGTGAGATAATTTTAGTCAACGGGTCTGTCACATTCAGATCCGTAAGTATTTTGCAAGTTCTATGTCTACAATGCTCTACACGGAGCTACTCTAGCTAATTGCTCCCACTTTCAATATGTATCCAGATTGAGACTTTAGATTCATCTGGATCAGTGTCAAAAACTTGCATTGACATAACCCTTTACGACGAACCTTTTTGTCACGTCCATAATCGAGAAACATATCCTTATTTCACTAAGGATAATTCTGACTGTTGTCCAGTGATCTACTCCTAGATCACTATTGTACTCCCTTGCCAAATCAATGCAGGGTATACAATAGATCTGGTATATAGCATGACATACTTTATAGAACCTATGGCCAAGGCATAGGGAATGACTTTCATTCTCTTTCTATCTTCTGCCGTGGTCGGGCTTTGAGTTTTACTCAACTTCACACCTTGTAACACAGGCAAGAACTCTTTCTTTGACTGCTCCATTTTGAACTACTTCAAATTCTTGTCAAGGTATGTACTCATTGAAAAAACTTATCAAGCGTCTTGATCTATCTCTATAGATCTTGATACTCAATATGTAAGCAGCTTCACCGAAGTCTTTCTTTGAAAAACTCCTTTCAAACACTCCTTTATGCTTTACAGAATAATTCTACATTATTTCCGATCAACAATATGTCATTCACATATACTTATCAGAAATGCTGTAGTGCTCCCACTCACTTTCTTGTAAATACAGGCTTCACCACAAGTCTGTATAAAACTATATGCTTTGATCAACTCATCAAAGCGTACATTCCAACTCCGAGATGCTTGCACCAGTCCACAGATGGATCGCTGGAGCTTGCACATTTTGTTAGCACCTTTCGGATTGACAAAACCTTCTGTTGCATCATATACAACTCTTCTTTAATAAATCCATTAAGGAATGCAGTTTTGTTTATCCATTTGCCAGATTTCATAAAATGCGGCAATTACTAATTTGATTCGGACAGACTAAAGCATAGATACGAGTGAGAAGCTCTCATCGTAGTCAACACCTTGAACTTGTCGAAAACCTTTTGCGACAATTCTAGCTTTGTAGATAGTAACACTACTATCAGCGTCCGTCTTCCTCTTGAAGATCCATTTATTCTCAATTGCTTGCCGATCATCGGGCAAGTCAACCAAAGTCCAAACTTTGTTCTAATACATGGATCATATCTCAGATTTCATGGCCTCAAACCATTTCGCGGAATCTGGGCTCATCATCGCTTCCTGATATATCGCAAGTTCGTCATGGTCTAGTAACATGACTTCCAGAACAGGATTACCGTACCACTCTGATGCGGATCTCACTCTGGTTTACCTACGAGATTTGGTAGTAACTTGATCCGAAGTTTCATGATCATCATCATTAGCTTCCTTACTAATTGGTGTAGGTGTCACAGAAACCGGTTTCTGTGATGTACTACTTTCCAATAAGGGAGGAGGTACAGTTACCTCATCAAGTTCTACTTTCCTCCCACTCACTTCTTTCGAGAGAAACTCCTTCTCCAGAAAGTTTCTGACTTTAGCAAAAAAAGTCTTGCCTTAGGATCTGTGATAGAAGGTGTACCCAACTGTTTCCTTTGGGTATCCTATGAAGACATATTTCTCAGATTTGAGTTTGAGCTTATCGAGATGAAACTTTTTCACATAAGCATCGCAACTCCAAACTTTAAGAAACGACAACTTTGGTTTCTTGCCAAACCATAGTTCATAAGGCGTCGTCTCGACGGATATAGATGGTGCCCCCTTTTTTTAACGTGAATGCAGCTGTCTCTAATGCATGACCCCAAAAACGATAGTGGTAAATCGGTAAGAAACATCATAGATTGCACTATATCCAATAAAGTACGGTTATGACGTTCGGACACACCATTATGCTGTGGTGTTCCAGGTGGTGTGAGTAGTGAAACTATTTCACATTGTTTTAACTAAAGACCAAACTCGTAACTCAAATACTCTTTTCCACGATCAGATCGTAGAAACTTTATTTTCTTGTTACGATGATTTTCTACTTCACTCTGAGATTATATGAACCTTTCAAATGTATCAGACTTCTATTTCATTAAGTAGATATACTCATATCTGCTCAAATCATCTGTGAAGATCAGAAAATAATGATACCTGTCACGAGCCTCAATATTCATCGGACCACATACATCAGTATGTATGATTTCCAACAAATCTGTTGCTCGCTCCATTGTTCCGAAGAACAGAGTCTTAGTCATCTTGCCCATGAGGCATGGTTCGCAAGCATCAACTGATTCATAATCAAGTGATTCCAAAAGCCCATCAGCATGGAGTTTCTTCATGCGCTTTACACAAATATGACCTAAACGGCAGTGCTACAAATAAGTTGCACTATCATTATTAACTTTGCATCTTTTGGTTTCAATATTATGAATATGTGTATCACTACGATCGAGATCCAATGAACTTGTTTCATTGGGTGTATGACCATCAAAGGTTTTATTCATGTAAACAGAACAACAATTATTCTCTGACTTTAATGAATAACCGTATTGCAATAAACATGATCAAATCATATTCATGCTCAACGCAAAAACCAAATAACACTTATTTAGGTTCAACACTAATCCCGAAATTATAGGGAGTGTGCGATGATGATCATATCAATCTTGGAACCACTTCCAACACACATCGTCACTTCACCCTTAACTAGTCTCTGTTTATTCTGCAACTCCTGTTTCGAGTTACTACTCTTAGCAACTGAACCAATATCAAATACTGAGGGGTTGCTATAAACACTAGTAAAGCACATATCAATAACATGTATATCAAATATACTTTTGTTCACTTTGCCATCCTTCTTATCCGCCAAATACTTGGGGTAGTTCCGCTTCCAGTGACCAGTCCCTTTGTAGTAGAAGCACTCAGTCTCAGGCTTAGGTCCAGACTTGGGCTTCTTCACTTGAGCAGCAACTTGCTTGCTGTTCTTTTTGAAGTTCCCCTTCTTCCCTCTGCCCTTTTCTTGAAACTAGTGGTCTTGTCTACCATCAACACTTGATGTTTTTCTTGATTTCTACCTTCATTGATTTCATCATCATGAAAAGCTCGGGAGTCGTTTTCGTCATCCCTTGCATACTATAGTTCATCACGAAGTTCTACTAACTTGGTCATGGTGACTAGAGAATTCTGTCAATCACTTTCTTATCTGGAAGATTAACTCCCACTTGATTCAAGCGATTGTAGTACCCAGACAATCTGAGCACATGCTCACTAGTTGAGCGATTCTCCTCCATCTTTTAGCTATAGAACTTGTTGGAGACTTCATATCTCTCAACTCGGGTATTTGCTTGAAATATTAACTTCAACTCCTGGAACATCTGATATGGTCCATGACGTTCAAAACGTCTTTGAAGTCCCGATTCTAAGTCATTAAGCATGGTGCACTAAACTATCAAGTAGTCATCATATTGAGCTAGCCAAACGTTCATAACGTCTGCATTTGCTCCTGCAATAGGTCTGTCACCTAGCGGTGCATCAAGGACATAATTCTTCTGTGCAGCAATGAGGATAAACCTCAGATCACGGATCCAATCCGTATCATTGCTACTAACATCTTTCAACACAATTTTCTCTAGGAACATATCAAAATAAACACAGGGAAGCAACAACGCGAGCTATTGATCTACAACATAATTTGCAAAATACTACCAGGACTAAGTTCATGATAAATTTAAGTTCAATTTAATCATATTACTTAAGAACTCCCACTTAGATAGACATCCCTCTAATCCTCTAAGTGATCACGTGATCCAAATCAACTAAACCATGTCCGATCATCACGTGAGATGGAGTAGTTTCATTGGTGAACATCACTATGTTGATCATATCTACTATATGATTCACGCTCGACCTTTCGGTCTCCGTGTTCCGAGGCCATATCTGTATATGCTTGGCTCATCAAGTATAACCTGAGTATTCCGCGTGTGCAACTATTTTGCACCCGTTGTATTTGAACGTAGAGCCTATCACACCCGATCATCACGTGGTGTCTCAGCACGAAGAACTTTCGCAACGGTGCATACTCAGGGAGAACACTTCTTGATAATTTAGTGAGAGATCATCTTATAATGCTACCGTCAATCAAAGCAAGATAAGATGCATAAAAGATAAACATCACATGCAATCAAAATATGTGACATGATATGGCCATCATCATCTTGTGCCTTTGATCTCCATCTTCAAAGCATCGTCATGATTTCCATCGTCACCGGCATGACATCATGATCTCCATCATCTTGATCTATATCAATATGTCGTCACATGGTTGTCTCGCCAACTATTGCTCTTGCAACTATTGCTATCGCATAGCGATAAAGTAAAGCAATTATTGGGCGCTTGCATCTTATGCAATAGACAGACAACCATAAGGCTTTTGCCAGTTGCCGATAACTTCAACAAAACATGATCATCTTACACAACAACTTATAACTCATCACGTTTTGACCGCATCACATCACAACATGCCCTGCAAAAACAAGTTAGACGTCCTCTACTTTGTTGCAAATTTTACATGGCTGCTACGGGCTTAGCAAGAACCAATCTTACCTACGCATCAAAACCACAACAATAGTTTGTCAAATAGACTCCGTTTTAACCTTCGCAAGGACCGGGCGTAGCCACATTCGGTTCAACTAAAGTTGGAGAAACAGTCACCCGCAAGTCACCTATGTGCAAAGCACGTCGGGGAAACCGGTCTCGCGTAAGCGTACGCGTAATGTCGGTCCGGGCCGCTTCATCCAACAATACCGCCGAACGAAAGTATGACATGCTGGTAGGCAGTATGACTTATATCGCCCACAACTCACTTGTGTTCTACTTGTGCATATAACATCAAACCATAAAACCTAGGCTCTGATACCACTGTTGGGGAACGTAGTAATTTCAAAAAATTTCCTACGCACACGCAAGATCATGGTGATGCATAGCAACGAGGGGGAGAGTCTGATCTATGTACCCTTGTAGATCGCAACGGAAGCGTTGACACAACGTAGAGGAAGTAGTCGTACGTCTTCTTCCCGATCCGACCAATCCAAGCACCGTTACTCTGGCACCTCTGAGTTCTTAGCACACGTACAGCTCGATGACGATCCCCGGGCTCCGATCCAGCAAAGCTTCGGGGAGGAGTTCCGTCAGCACGACGGCGTGGTGACGATCTTGATGTACTACCGACGCAGGGCTTCGCCTAAGCACTGCAACAATATGATCGAGGTGGAATTTTGTGGCAGGGGGCACCGCACACGGCTAAGGAACGATCTCAATGATCAACTTGTGTGTCATGGGGTGCCCCCTGCCTCCGTATATAAAGGAGCAAGGGGGAGGGGCCGGCCGGCCTAGGAGGAGGCGCGCCAAGGGGAGTCCTACTCCCACCGGGAGTAGGACTCCCTCCTTCCTTGTTGGAGTAGGAGAAGGGGAAAGAGGGGGAGAGGAATAAGGAAAAGGGGGCTGCGCCCCTTGTCCAATTCGGACCAAAGGGGGGGCGCAGGCCTCCTTCCTTTTGGCCTCTCTCCTCTATTCCCGTATGGCCCAATAAGGCCCATATACTCCCCGGCGAATTCCCGTAACTCTCCGGTACTCCGAAAAATACCTGAATCACTCGGAACCTTTCCGAAGTCCGAATATAGTCGTCCAATATATCGATCTTTACGTCTCGACCATTTCAAGACTCCTCGTCATGTCCCCGATCTCATCCGGGACTCCGAACTCCTTCGGTACATCAAAACTCATAAACTCATAATATAACTGTCATCAAAACCTTAAGCGTGCGGACCCTACGGTTCGAGAACAATGTAGACATGACCGAGACACGTCTCCGGTCAATAACCAATAGCGGGACCTGGATGCCCGTATTGGCTCCTACATATTCTACGAAGATCTTTATCGGTCAGACCGCATAACAACATACGTTGTTCCCTTTGTCATCGGTATGTTACTTGCCCGAGATTCGATCGTCGGTATCCAATACCTAGTTCAATCTCGTTACCGGAAGTCTCTTTACTCGTTTCGTAATACATCATCTCACAACTAACATATTAGTTGTAGTGCTTGCAAGGCTTATGTGATGAGCATTACCGAGAGGGCCCAGAGATACCTCTTCGACAATCGGAGTGACAAATCCTATTCTCGAAATACGCCAACCCAACATCTACCTTTGGAGACACCTGTAGAGCTCCTTTATAATCACCCAGTTACGTTGTGACGTTTGGCAGCACCCAAAGTGTTCCTTCGGTAAACGGGAGTTGCATAATCTCATAGTCATAGGAACATGTATAAGTCATGAAGAATAGCAACAGCAACATACTAAACGATCGGGTGCTAAGCTAATGGAATGGGTCATGTCAATCAGATCATTCAACTAATGATGTGACCTCGTTAATCAAATAACAACTCTTTTGTCCATGGTTAGGAAACATAACCATCTTTGATTAACGAGCTAGTCAAGTAGAGGCATACTAGTGACACTCTGTTTGTCTATGTATTCACACATGTATTATGTTTCCGGTTAATACAATTCTAGCATGAATAATAAACATTTATCATGATATAAGGAAATAAATAATAACTTTATTATTGCCTCTAGGGCATATTTCCTTCAAAATACTTACGCTACTCTACTGCATCATCCCTTCCTCTTTGGGGAAAACCAACGCAAGCTCAAGACATAGCAAGAAGGATTTCTAGCGCCGTTGCCTGGGAGTCTATGCAAAAAGTCAACATACTAAGTACCCATCACAATCCCTATCTCTCGCATTACATTATTAGCCATTTGCCTCTCGTTTTCCTCTCCCCCACTTCACCCTTGCCGTTTTATTCGCCCTCTCTCTCTCTCTCTCTCTCTCTCTATCCTCCCTCTCTTTTCCGCTTGCCTTTTTGTTTGCTCGTGTGTTAGATTGCTTGTTTATCGCGATGGCTCAAGATACTACCAAATTGTGTGGCTTCACCAATACCAATAATAATGATTTCCTTAACACTCCGATTGCTCCTCTTGCCAATACTGAATCTTGTGAAATCAATACTGCTTTGTTGAATCTTGTTATGAAAGATCAATTCACCGGCCTTCCTAGTGAAGATGCCGCTTCTCATCTGAATAGCTTCATTGATTTATGTGATATGCAAAATAAAAAAGATGTCGATAATGATGTCGTTAAATTGAAGCTATTTCCTTTTTCGCTTAGAGATCGTGCTAAAGCTTGGTTTTTGTCACAGCCCCAGTTCAGGCCTTGCTTGACCTTGCTTGCATCCATGCATCATGTTAAATTTCTGAACCTTGAATTGAGGAAAGTGGAAGCCTCAAAAACTTAAATAAAAAAGGGGCAAGAACCCTTAAGCTGGCATTCAGTGAAACCAAAATGGCCTTCATTAATGTTTGATAATTTTGGCAAGGGTTTGTGTCCAAACCAAAAATATTGAACATTTTTAAGGAATTATTTTGGCACTGAATTTAAATCATTATTGTATTTGACTTTGGGCATTTAAACACTATTAATAATTTAAATGCTCAAATAATGTTGGAACTATTTTTGGGCCACTGAAATAATTCAGCAAGAGTCCATGAATATTTTCAGGATTTTATAAATGATTTAGTATTTTAATTAAATCAAAACAAATGTCAGGAAATAGAAAACAGAAACTAAACAAAAGAGAGAGAGAGAAGGACTACCTGGCCTCACCTGTGAAGCCCACCAGAGAGGCCAGCCCACCTACGCGGCCCGCTACTATACCGGCCCAGCCCACCTCCACCTCCCTGTCGTCTTCCTCCTGCCAGTAGGAGCAGCTCGCTGTCGTGCGCGCGCTCGCCCCTGGCCACCTCCTGCTTCCTCCCCGGACTCTCTTCCAGCGCCACGGAGACGGCCACGCACCTCCAGGCCCTCTCACTCCTCCCCCCGTGCTCATCCCCTCCCCTGTCTATCTCCCTCGCACCACCGAACGCGGCCGCCACCGCCGACGAGAACCACCACGGCCACAGCTACCCCCTCGCCCCTCGGTTGTGCCCACGAGTTCCGCGACGTCGTCCTCGACCCCCTCACCGAACCACGCCCCACCGGAAGCCCTGCAGCGTCGCCTTCGAGCTCTTCTTCAACCTTCGGCCGCCGGTGACCTCGTCTTTGATTCGCCGCCGTCCGCGCTTCCCCAAGGTCGCCGACCAGCTCTCTGGATCCGCCGTGAGCTCCTCTACCTAGCCCTCTACTTCCTGTGCTCGATTACGCCGCGTAGCCACCGCCCCCTTCGAGCCCGAGCGCTCCTCGCCGCCGGCCATGTCGCCGTCGTGGCTACGGCCGTGCAAGCACGTGTTCGAGCACCTCACCGTGCTCAGGAAGCTCCCAGGAGCCGAACGCACGCACCAACTCCTCCCCTAGCACACCACAACCCCTAAACCGTTGTTGCCCGAACTCCGGCAGCCGCCACGGGTTCCACTCCGGCGAGCTCCGGCCACCCCCGCACCTCCCGTTGGTCTCCCTAGATGCGCACGGGCACGGGCTATCCTCTGGTGCCCCTGGCGCGTCGATCCGTCGCCTCTGGCGAGTTCCGAGCGAACTCCGCCGCGGTTTGAGGTCACCGCCGGCGAGACTCCGGCGAAGCCAACGTGGCACTGTCATTAGCCACTAATGACCCCACTAAACTAACCCCTAGCTCACTGACGGATGGGCCCCCCCTCTCTAATTAACCTGGTTTAGTTTCTGTTTAGTTTTAACTAACCACAAGGGCCCACAAGTCAGTTTGACCTGGCCACGTCACCGTTGACCTGGTCCCACATGTCAGCCACAGAAACCAACCTTGGGTCACTGACCAGTGGGCCCCACTGGTCAGGTTTGACCCGGACCAGCCCTGTTGACTTGGTGACATCATCATGACGTCAAGCTGACGCAATAATCCTTTTTCTGGAATTTAAATAAATCTTAAATGATTTATTGATTTCAGAAAATGTCCAAATCTTCTAAAAATCATAGAAATTAAACCGTAACTCCAAATGAAATAAATTATATATGTAAAATTATCAGAAAAATTCAAGGAATCTGTTTATGGCATTTTCATACATGTTTGAACAACTTAACCTCACTGTTTAGTCCAAAACATGATAATGCACTATTTGAATTCATAGTTTGAATTTGAATTTGAACCTAGTGTTCAAACCAACCCCATTTAACTTGTTGTTAGTTGCATTAGCTCAATCAACAGCATATTGCCATGTCATGATCATGCATCATATTGTTGCATCGCATTGATTGTGTTCTTCCTTGTTTGCCGGTAAATGTCCCCTCTCGATAGACGATGTACCGACGCTGTGATCGGTGACACCGATGAAGAGTTATATTATCTTCAGAAGTGCCAGGCAAGCACAACCCCCTTGTTCATTCCGATACAAACCCACTCTCTCGCTCCTGCTCTCTTTTACTGCATTAGGACAACAACGATTCATCTGTTACTTGTTGCGGTAGTTGAACCCCTTATCCTCTACATGACCTGTCATTGCCACAGTAAATAGATGAAACCCACTAGCATGAGTAGGAGTTGTTTGAGCCCTGATGTGCCTACTCATTCATGCTTGTTTGTCATGCCTGCTACTGCTTAGAGTTGAGTCAGTTCCGATTCATCGGGGATGAATCGGAGATGTGTGAACATGTCCTACTGTGTGAGCTAAGTGTGTGAACACGATTTGGTAAAGGTAGCGGTGAGAGGCCATGTAGGAGTACATGGTGGGTTGTCTCACTGAAGCCGTCCTCAGGAACTGAGTTCTGTGTTTGTGATCCATGAAACAGTTACTACCACGCATTGGGCCCGAAACCAATGGACCCTCTCGGCTTCTTAATCACCCTAGTACTCTGTCCAGGAGTTGCAACTAGTTTCTGGTGTTTGTAGGATATGTGTTGGCGGCTGTGCGTAGCGCTGACCCTAGGGGTGGGCTATGTTGCGGTAGATACACCGTGGCACGGTGTACCAGGCGCCCGTTTGGTGTCTCGGGAACCCTGCACACATCGTTTGGGGCTGTGAGCGAAACTCCGGCCGGATCTCCTCGCGGATGGAACTCGAATAGGCGATAAACCTGGACTAGAGACTTAAGTGTTTAGGTAGGCCGTGGCCGACTCCCTCGCCCGGCTTCCGCTTGAAGGTTGCCGAGGTACATGACATGTACAGGGCTATAAGTGGTGGGAGCGTGTGTGAAGAAGTACACCCCTGCAGGGTTATCAATATCTATTCGAATAGCCGAATTCCTCGGATATGGAAACTTGGACCCCTTGCATAGTTCATAGACAAGTGAAAGTGGATACCCCTAAAACTCGCAAGATAAGCGTGAGTGCTATGGATGGCTTTCTCGTAGGGAGACGGGAGCGGACCCATAGTGGTGTATTGAATGGTGAATATGTGGACTCGTGTGCGCCACCTCAAAAGAGTTGCTTGCAATCGTAGTTCAGGTTAGCCACTGAGTCAAAGCTGGCTTGCTGCAGTTAAACTCCACCACCCCCCCTTGTTGATACCGATGCATATGTAGCTAGTTCTGATGTAAGTCTTGCTGAGTACCTTTGTACTCACGTTTGTTTAATTTATGTTTTGCAGAGAGACTTCAGTCTCGCTAGTAGTTCCGCGTGGACTTCGACGTTTAGCTTGATACCTCAGCTACGATCTTGTGCCCTCGACAGGATTTGGTAGATAGTCAGGCTTCTTAGCCTTTTTCATTTATAGATGTCTGTACTCAGACATGTTAAGCTTCCGCATGTGCTTTGCATTGTATGCTATGATTGTTGGGTCATGAGACCCATGTCTGTAATATCTCGCTCCTCGGAGCCTAATGAATAAATACTTGAGTTGTAGAGTTATGTTGTGATGCCATGTTGTATTCACACATATCGAGCATATTGTGTGTATGATTGAAATGCTTGGTATGTGTGGGATCTGACTATCTAGTTGTTTATCCTTGGCAGCCTATCATATGGGGAAATGTAGTCTAGTGCTTCTGAGCGATAGTAGTCCGCTACAGCCCGGATCACCGGAGTCCTGCTAGCCCAGCACTACTGCTCAGGACACTTGACTGGCCGGCATGTGTTTCACTTCGTTCCTATGTCTGTCCCTTCGGGGAAATGTCACGCGGTGACATCCGGAGTCCTGCCTAGCCTGCTACAGCCCGGGTTACCGGAGTCCTGTTAGCCCAGTGCTACAGCCCGGATTCACACGCTGTTGACCGACATGCTCGAGGTTGATTCATGTATGCCTGTCCCCATGGGTTAGTGCCGCTTTGGGTTCACGACTAGCCATGTCGGCCCGGGTTCTTTGTCATATGGATGCTAGCGACACTATCATATACGTGAGCCAAAAGGCGCAAACGGTCCCGGGCCAGGTAAGGTGGCACCTGTGGAAATACCGTGCATGAGGCCACAAAGTGATATGATGTGTTACATGCTAGATCGGTGTGACCTAGGATCGGGGTCCCGACAGCGTTGGTATCAGAGCATGACTGCCTGTAGGATTACCAAGCCAAACTGGTCGAAGTTGAGTCTAGAAATGCTTTAGCTATGTAAGGGAATTGATTGCGGAAGGGAACGTAAGGCTCTTTTTTTACTCCTTATACCTCATGCCCTTCTGATCTGAGTTAGCCTCTTCCTTTCTACAGGGATTAAGAACTAGGCCTTCTTATCTATCTATCAGGATGACGTGTTACTAACCCATAGACTTATAAGATTGTTGGATTTAAGGCCAGCTCAGTTTCTACTACTTCTGTGTGTTCATAGTTGGTCTCGAACCTTGATATTGTGCTTCTGAGTGGTTATGCCACCATTTTGCAGGATGTCTCAAATCTTTTTGAGCATTTACAGCCGTTATGCTGTCCGAGTCATCCCAGGTTTCTAAATAGTTTGATGCATTTGCAAACCTTTTCCCCTGTTCCTGATGTCCATTTGGGCCAGATTAATCACACTACTTGTCAGTTGAGGTACTCCGTTGCCTCGGCATTTATGTTGGAACTATTATTATGACCCTAGGTGTCTTAGAGGATCACCTAGTAATCGAACCATGTTTTGTGTTCCCAGTGTGATGATTCTGGCCATCATTCTCGAAAGCATCCCGTGATGCCATTTAGTTAGTAGGCATTCTATTCCTGGGTTTTGAACCCGAGACTCACCCTACCTGCTTCATGTTGATAGTGTTTGCTAGTTCCTTAGGACATTAGTAAACCTTGTGATAGACCTCGAGGTCCGTGGTATTTCCTTCTTCCAAATACTATGAACCACTTATGGCAGAAGTTCTTGAACCAAAGGATCACAACCAGAGTGCTCTTGATGAGTTCTCCATTCTATATTGTGGCTCTGCCAGTTCTACCTTTCTGCATGTGTTATCCGGAAGAAATATGTTGAACTCGTTCGACATACTAACCTATGCATCCACAACTCAGAAAGTTATATGTACCTTGAGTTGTCCCCCCCCCTTCAGTTATATTCCGACCTTCGTCTATCACTTGATAGTCAGAAGTAGTCGTGCATTCATGTTCATCAGTGCCTTTTACTTCTGTGGTCCGTCAAGCCATTCTATTCGGAATGACTAGGAGAAACAAACTCCAGTACCTCATCCATTTCTGGGATCGGGTCAAAGTGGTTGTATTCCGCAGATCAAAATGCAACCCAGCTTTTGGTTCTATTCTACCCTGAAGTATTACCTACTTTATGTCAAGAGCGTCGTGAGAATTGCACCACCTCTTATGAATTCTTGACGCAATAATACTTCTTGCCATCATTGTTCATTCCTCGGTTTCTGTGTTATTGTAACCGGAATGCCGACAAGCGAACCGTGATGTGTGAAATCAATACCCCTAGCAACTCCGTTGCTTGGTAGTAAATGGACAAAATTCTCATTCTTAGCGTGTTGGTTATCAAATCATCATCCTAAGATTGATCGTGCTACCTAGTCCTTATTTCTGGTGCACTCTTCGATCGAGGAGTTAGGATTCTGCCAAACCTTGCTCTTTTGATCACATCTTCTTGCCTTGAAAGCAAGATTGTTCTCGAGCTTAGTAACATATCGGTGGTTCGTGATGTTCCGATTATCTTCTCGAAAGTATTACCTGGTTGTCACCTGATCGCTATGTTGAGTTCGTGATCATGTTGGTTTTCCTCCAACCACCCATTCTCCAAGAATCTGTGTTGGATACCCCTGAACTAATTGGTTAAGCTAAAACAACAACTTGGAGAGTTGGAAGATAAAAGCTTGTCCTACCACGCTCATCCCTAAGGGATATCCTTGTGTGTGTGTGTGTGTGTTGAAGAAAGATGATATGTTCACCAATTGGTCCTCGTGATCAGTTGTTGTATCTATTATCTTGTCCAAACTTTGATTTGAGTGTGGGCTATCGTCAAATCAAATCAGAACCAACGATGTTCGTAATGTTGTCTTACTTGCGGTTGTCCCTTGAGCATACACCATTATATCTTTGGTCTGACCAATACTATCACATTGTTCACATAGTGGTGGAAGTCCAGTGATATGGAAATTCCGAAGAGTTGCTGTTGAGCCCATCAGCGGCATTTTGTCTCCTCCATGATTGTGTTGAACATCCAGCTAGTGTTGGAAACTTATAAGCATTGCCCTCATGTCCCGATCATGAAGCATATGTCTGGTTGAAAGATGTGACTTCCTCTAATTCATGTGCATCTGGTGTAAGTTGCCGTCGTGAATTCGAGAAAGTTTGTTTTTGCTTCCTTTGGAATCGTCCCAAGTCAGTCATGCACGTGCGAAGTATTCTTTGGTCTGATAGACTGATCATCTTCATTCTATATGTATCCCTAGCACACCAAGCCACTGATTGATTGTTCAAGGAGAAGAAGTTTCTTCTTAAGGGTTAGACCTACGCAAGGACTTCGATATCCTCGTTGATGGTTCCCCCTGAACTCGGTAGTGTTTCATTTTAAGACTACCAGGTGACCATGCTTGTCTAGGACAACGTGTTCACATGCTTGTAGCAGAACCGGCTCATGTTTTGGAGCTTACTACCGTACTTCATTCCCCCGAGAATCTCGCAACGCCGTCTCGTCGATTTGTGTTGCAAACTTTCATTTTGTTTCTAGACTCGATGAGTCTGGAATATCCTGTCACCAACCAGATCTGAATCTCAGGCAGATATGATGGTTGGAGCATTTTCCAAGAACTATAATATTGGTCTCTCGATAACCGGTAAAGTGGATGTCGTGGCCAACACGTCCAGCCGGAAGACCTATTATTGTAGTATCTCGATTGAAGAAAGTTGGCCACATTCCCATGAGGATTTCGTAGGATTTACTCCAGAAGTTGTTCCTTATGGATCTATTGTATTCCGAAGTCCGACCACTACTTGGTGGCTATGCCGATGCTTAAAGCATGACCGTGGTAACCAGTACATCAAGGAGAACATTAGAAGCGGAGTGCTAAATGTCTCTCGGTCGATCATCCAGATTTTGTTTCCTTGGCTTCGCTAAGGTGAAATCTGAGAAAGTGTTATCTTCCTTTGCATCTGCATTATCCATCACCATTCATCATGGTGGTATGTTGTGTTGCCAGGATCCTTGACACGGATATTGGCAGACCTTGATGAGTATGGAAATGCTCAAGTTCTTGAGAGCACGCTCAGGCACTAGGTTCTGACGTTGTCATTAACTGGAATGTGCCTCCGTCCTCGCAGTTGTTGATAGCCATCCAATTGGTGGAATCACCTTTGCCGGTGAACCTTCTCCCCAGTTACTAGAATCATTCCCAACATTTGCATTTTGTTCCCAGCTTGCACCTCAGTAGTTGTTGTTCAGGATCATCTTCAAAAGTGGACTTACCATGGGTCCCATCCATTTCCTATGATAAGCAAATCATCCATTGTGTTGTCTTCAACAAGGTAGTCCACATCATCCATTCTAGTCCAAGTATGCCATCTCTTCAAGCTATCTCAAATGATCAATTGTAAATTGCCTTAAGCTGGTATGAAGAGCTTCAATGATTTATGGATCAAAAGTAATTCTTTTTGCCACTTAAGGGAATAGTTCTTCGAGTCACCTTCCCCAAGGTGCCCCGTTTTGGTATCATGGCAATTATCTCCTCGCTACTTTGAAACCATGCATCATCCTACTTAAGCGTGGAATTGTTGCCCACCAAATCAAACCCCATCGTTTGTTCTTCCATCCCTCTCGATGTGTGCTGTGTCTCAACTCAAGATGTTTCAACATTTCATTCCGCGAGTTGATATTGTTTAGCTCGATCTTCGAGAAGCTCAATCCTAGTTGAGTCTCTTTCCGTCGTCATCGCGTGGATGAAGATCTCAAAAGCGAGGATGTCAAGATTGACATGATGCAATGAATCAACATCTTCGAGAAGGGCAATCGGATCCTGAAGATTCTCTATTGGCGTTCCCTCTGTCTTCTTACCTCACGTCTTGAATCTCGGGACGAGATTTTTGTTTAGTGGGGGTGAGCCGTCACAGCCCCAGTTCAAGCCTTGCTTGACCTTGCTTGCATCCATGCATCATGTTAAATTTCTGAAACTTGAATTGAGGAAAGTGGAAGCCTCAAAAACTTAAATAAAAAAGGGGCAAGAACCCTTAACCTGGCATTCAGTGAAACCAAAATGGCCTTCATTAATGTTTGATAATTTTGGCAAGGGTTTGTGTCCAAACCAAAAATATTGAACATTTTTAAGGAATTATTTTGGCACTGAATTTAAATCATTATTGTATTTGACTTTGGGCATTTAAACACTATTAATAATTTAAATGTTCAAATAATGTTGGAACTATTTTTGGGCCACTGAAATAATTCAGCAAGAGTCCATGAATATTTTCAGGATTTTATAAATGATTTAGTATTTTAATTAAATCAAAACAAATGTCAGGAAATAGAAAACAGAAACTAAACAAAAGAGAGAGAGAGAGAGAGAGAGAAGGACTACCTGGCCTCACCTGTGAAGCCCACCAGAGAGGCCAGCCCACCTACGCGGCCCGCTACTATACCGGCCCAGCCCACCTCCACCTCCCCGTCGTCTTCCTCCTGCCAGTAGGAGCAGCTCGCTGTCGCGCGCGCGCTCGCCCCCGGCCACCTCCTGCTCCCCCCCCCCCGGACTCTCTTCCAGCGCCACGGAGACGGCCACGCACCTCTAGGCCCTCTCACTCCTCCCCCCGTGCTCATCCCCTCCCCTGTCTATCTCCCTCGCACCACCGAACGCGGCCGCCGCCGCCGACGAGAACCACCACGGCCACAGCTACCCCCTCGCCCCTCGGTTGTGCCCACGAGTTCCGCGACGTCGTCCTCGACCCCCTCACCGAACCACGCCCCGCCGGAAGCCCTGCAACATCGCCTTCGAGCTCTTCTTCAACCTTCGGCCGCCGGTGACCTCGTCTTCGATTCGCCGCCGTCCGCGCTTCCCCAAGGTCGCCGGCCAGCTCTCTGGATCCGCCGTGAGCTCCTCTACCTAACAGTCTACTTCCTGTGCTCGATTACGCCGCGTAGCCACCGCCCCCTCCGAGCCCGAGCGCTCCTCCCCGCCGGCCATGTCACCGTCGTGGCTACGGCTGTGCAAGCACGTGTTCGAGCGCCTCACCGTGCTCAGGAAGCTCCCAGGAGCCGAACGCACGCACCAACTCCTCCCCTAGCACACCACAACCCCTAAACCGTCGTTTCCCGAACTCCGGCAGCCGCCACGGGTTCCACTCCGGCGAGCTCCGGCCACCCCTGCACCTCCCGTTGGTCTCCCTAGATGCGCACGGGCACGGGCTATCCTCTGGTGCCCCTGGCGCGTCGATCCGTCGCCTCTGGCGAGTTCTAAGCGAACTCCGCCGCGGTTCGAGGTCACCGCCGGCGAGACTCCGGCGAAGCCAACGTGGCACTGTCATTAGCCACTAATGACCCCACTAAACTAACCCCTAGCTCATTGACGGATGGGCCCCCCTCTCTAATTAACCTGGTTTAGTTTCTGTTTAGTTTTAACTAACCACAAGGGCCCACAAGTCAGTTTAACCTAGCCACGTCACCGTTGACCTGGTCCCACATGTCAGCCACAGAAACCAGCCCTGGGTCACTGACCAGTGGGCCCCACTGGTCAGGTTTGACCCGGACCAGCCCTGTTGACTTGGTGACATCATCATGACGTCAAGCTGATGCAATAATCCTTTTTCTGGAATTTAAATAAATCTTAAATGATTTATTTATTTCAGAAAATGTCCAAATCTTCTAAAAATCATAGAAATTAAACCGTAACTCCAAATGAAATAAATTATATATGTAAAATTATCAGAAAAATTCAAGGAATCTGTTTATGGCATTTTCATACATGTTTGAACAACTTAACCTCACTGTTTAGTCCAAAACATGATAATGCACTATTTGAATTCATAGTTTGAATTTGAATTTGAACCTAGTGTTCAAACCAACCCCATTTAACTTGTTGTTAGTTGCATTAGCTCAATCAACAGCATATTGCCATGTCATGATCATGCATCATATTGTTGCATCGCATTGATTGTGTTCTTCCTTGTTTGCCGGTAAATGTCCCCTCTCGATAGACGATGTACCGACGCTGTGATCGGTGACACCGATGAAGAGTTATATTATCTTCAGAAATGCCAGGCAAGCACAACCCCCTTGTTCATTCCGATACAAACCCACTCTCTCGCTCCTGCTCTCTTTTACTGCATTAGGACAACAACGATTCATCTGTTACTTGTTGCGGTAGTTGAACCCCTTATCCTCTGCATGACCTGTCATTGCCACAGTAAATAGATGAAACCCACTAGCATGAGTAGGAGTTGTTTGAGCCCTGATGTGCCTACTCATTCATGCTTGTTTGTCATGCCTGCTACTGCTTAGAGTTGAGTCAGTTCCGATTCATCGGGGATGAATCGGAGATGTGTGAACATGTCCTACTGTGTGAGCTAAGTGTGTGAACACGATTTGGTAAAGGTAGCGGTGAGAGGCCATGTAGGAGTACATAGTGGGTTGTCTCACTGAAGCCGTCCTCAGGAACTGAGTTCTGTGTTTGTGATCCATGAAACAGTTACTACCATGCATTGGGCCCGAAACCAATGGACCCTCTCGGCTTCTTAATCACCCTAGTACTCTGTCCAGGAGTTGCAACTAGTTTCTGGTGTTTGTAGGATATGTGTTGGTGGCCGTGCGTAGCGCTGACCCTAGGGGTGGGCTATGTTGCGGTAGATACACCATGGCACGGTGTACCGGGCGCCCGTTTGGTGTCTCGGGAACCCTGCACACATCGTTTGGGGCTGTGAGCGAAACTCCGGCCGGATCTCCTCGCGGATGGAACCCGAATAGGCGATAAACCTGGACTAGAGACTTAAGTGTTTAGGTAGGCCGTGGCCGACTCCCTCGCCCGGCTTCCGCTTGAAGGTTGCCGAGGTACATGACATGTATAGGGCTATAAGTGGTGGGAGCGTGTGTGAAGAAGTACACCCCTGCAGGGTTATCAATATCTATTCGAATAGCCGAATTCCTCGGATATGGAAACTTGGACCCCTTGCATAGTTCATAGACAAGTGAAAGTGGATACCCCTAAAACTCGCAAGATAAGCGTGAGTGCTATGGATGGCTTTCTCGTAGGGAGACGGGAGCGGACCCATAGTGGTGTATTGAATGGTGAATATGTGGACTCGTGTGCGCCACCTCAAAAGAGTTGCTTGCAATCGTAGTTCAGGTTAGCCACTGAGTCAAAGCTGGCTTGCTGCAGTTAAACTCCACCACCCCCCCTTGTTGATACCGATGCATATGTAGCTAGTTCTGATGTAAGTCTTGCTGAGTACCTTTGTACTCACGTTTGCTTAATTTATGTTTTGCAGAGAGACTTCAGTCTCGCTAGTAGTTCCACGTGGACTTCGACGTTTAGCTTGATACCTCAGCTACGATCTTGTGCCCTCGACAGGATTTGGTAGATAGTCAGGCTTCTTAGCCTTTTTCATTTATAGATGTCTGTACTCAGACATGTTAAGCTTCCGCGTGTGCTTTGCATTGTATGCTATGATTGTTGGGTCATGAGACCCATGTCTGTAATATCTCGCTCCTCGGAGCCTAATGAATAAATACTTGAGTTGTAGAGTTATGTTGTGATGCCATGTTGTATTCACACATATCGAGCATATTGTGTGTATGATTGAAATGCTTGGTATGTGTGGGATCCGACTATCTAGTTGTTTATCCTTGGCAGCCTATCATATGGGGAAATGTAGTCTAGTGCTTTTGAGCGATAGTAGTCCGCTACAGCCCGGATCACCGGAGTCCTGCTAGCCCAGCACTACTGCTCAGGACACTTGACTGGCCGGCATGTGTTTCACTTCGTTCCTATGTTTGTCCCTTCGGGGAAATGTCACGCGGTGACATCCGGAGTCCTGCCTAGCCTGCTACAGCCCGGGTTACCGGAGTCCTGTTAGCCCAGTGCTACAGCCCGGATTCACACGCTGTTGACCGACATGCTCGAGGTTGATTCATGTATGCCTGTCCCCATGGGTTAGTGCCGCTTTGGGTTCACGACTAGCCATGTCGGCCCGGGTTCTTTGTCATATGGATGCTAGCGACACTATCATATACGTGAGCCAAAAGGCGCAAACGGTCCCGGGCCAGGTAAGGTGGCACCTGTGGAAATACCGTGCGTGAGGCCACAAAGTGATATGATGTGTTACATGCTAGATCGGTGTGACCTAGGATCGGGGTCCCGACAGTTTTCGTCTTTGCCTAAGAATAGTATTGATTCTTGGAACAAGTGCAAAGATGCTTTTATCTCTAAGTATTTCCCTCCCGCTAAGATCATCTCTCTTAGAAACAATATTATGAATTTTAAGCAACTTGATCATGAACATGTTGCACAAGCTTGGGAGAGAATGAAATTAATGATACGTAATTGCCCTACTCATGGTTTGAATTTGTGGATGATCATACAAAAATTTTATGCCGGATTGAATTTTGCTCCTAGAAATCTTTTAGATTCGGCCGGGGGAGGCACTTTTATGGAAATCACTTTAGGAGATGCTACTAAACTCCTAGATAATATTATGGTTAATTATTCTCAATGACATACTGAAAGATCTTCTAATAAAAAAGTGCATGCGATAGAAGAAATCAATGTTTTGAGTGGAAAGGTGGATGAACTTATGAAATTATTTGCTACTAAGAGTGTTTCTTCTGATCCTAATGATATGCCTTTGTCTACTTTGATTGAGAATAACAATGAATCTATGGATGTGAATTTCGTTGGTAGGAATAATTTTGGTAACAACGCTTATAGAGGGAATTTTAATCCTAGGCCATATCCTAGTAATCCTTCTAATAATTATGGGAATTCCTACAACAACTCTTATGGAAATTATAATTAGATGCCCTCTGAATTTGAGAATAGTGTTAAAGAGTTTATGAATTCAAAAAAGAATTTTAATGCTTTGCTTGAAGAGAAATTGCTTAAAGTTGATGATTTGGCTAGGAACGTTGATAGAATTTCTCTTGAGGTTGATTCTTTAAAGCTTAGATCTATTCCTCCTAAGCATGATATCAATGAGTCTCTCAAAGCCATGAGAATTTCCATTGATGAGTGCAAGGAAAGAACCGCTAGGATGCGTGCTTCCAAAGATGCCTTTATTAAATCGTGTTCTTCCAATTCCTATGAAAATCAAGATGAAGATCTAAAAGTTATTGATGTGTCTCCTATTAAATCTCTGTTTTGCAATATGAATCTTGATGAAACTGAATATGATCTTCCTTTACCTAGAAGGCGTTCTAAAAATTTGGAGTATTTAGATCTTTATAACGAAATTGATGAAAGTGGGATTGAAAGAAAAAAATTCTAGATGTTGCTAAACCCACTATATTGGATTTCAAGGAATTTAATTATGAAAGTTGCTCTTTAATTGATTGTATTTCCTTGTTGCAATCCGTGCTAAATTCTCCACATGCTTATAGTCAACATAAAGCCTTCACCGAACATATTGTTGATGCCTTGATGCAATCTTATGAAGAAAAACTTGAGTTGAAAGTTTCTATCCCTAGAAAACTCTATGATGAGTGGGAACCAACTATTAAAATTAAAATTAAAATAAAAGATCATGAGTTTTATACTTTGTGTGATTTGGGTGCTACTGTCTCCACAATTCCCAAGACTTTGTGTGATTTGCTAGATTTCCGTAATTTTGATGATTGCTCTCTAAACTTGCATCTTGCGGATTCTACTATTAAGAAACCTATGGGAACAATTAATTATGTTCTTATTCTTGCAAATAGGAATTATGTGCCCGTATATTTCATTGTTCTTGATATAGATTGCAATCCTTCTTGCCCTATTATTCTTGGTAGACCTTTCCTTAGAACGGTTGGTGCGATTATTGACATGAAGGAAGGGAATATTAGATTTCAATTTCCATTAAAAAAGGGCATGGAACACTTTACAAGAAAGAAAATAAAATTACCATATGAAACTATCATGAGAGCCACTTATGGATTGCCTACCAAAGATGGCAATATCTAGATCTATCCTCGCTTTTATGCCTAGCTAGGGGCGTTAAACGATAGCGCTTGTTGGGAGGCAACCCAATTTTATTTGTATTCCTTGCTTTTTGCTCCTGCTTAGTAATAAATAAATTATTTAGCCTCTGTTTTGGTTGTGTTTTTTGTGTTTAATTAGTGTTTGTGCCAAGTAGAACCGTTGGGAAGACTTGGGGAAAGTCTTGTTGAACTTGCTGTAAAAAACAGAAACTTTAGCGCTCACGAGAACTTCTGCCATTTTTATTTGAAGAGTGCTATTTAGTTAATTATTTTTGAAGATGATCAATAGATAAATTCCTCACGTCAAGCAATTTATTTTAGAATTTTTGGGGTTCCAGATCTTGCGCTAGCTACAGATTACTACAGACTGTTCTGTTTTTGACAGATTCTGTTTTTCGTGTGTTGTTTGCTTATTTTGATTAATCTATAGTTAGTAAAATAGTTTATAATCCATAGAGAAGTTGGAATACAGTAGGTTTAACACCAATATAAATAAAGAATGAGTTCATTACAGTACCTTGAAGTGGTATTTTGTTTTCTTTCGCTAACGGAGCTCACGAGTTTTCTACTTTAAGTTTTGTGTTGTGAAGTTTTCAAGTTTTGGGTGAATTCTTTTGATGGATTATGGAACAAGGAGTGGCAAGAGCCTAAGATTGGGGATGCCCATGGCACCCCCAAGATAATCCAAGGACACCAAAAAGTCAAAGCTTGGGGATGCCCCGGAAGGCATCCCCTCTTTCGTCCACTTCCATCGGTAATTTACTTGGAGCTACATTTTTATTCACCAACATGATATGTGTTTTGCTTGGAGCGTCTTGTATTATTTTTGTCTTTGTGTCTTAGTATGCCACAATCATCCTTGCTGTACACACCTTTTGAGAGAGCCATACATGAATTAAAATTTGAAAGAATACTCTATGTGCTTCACTTATATCTTTTGAGCTAAGTAGTTTTTGCTCTATGTGCTTCACTTATATCTTTTGAGCGTTATAATTTTGCTCTATGTGCTTCACTTAGATCTTTTAGAGCATGGTGGTAGATTTGTTTTAAAGAAACTATTGATATCTCATGCTTCAGTTAAATTATTTTGAGAGTCTTAATAGCATGGTAATTTGCTTAATAATAATATGCTTGGTATTCAAGATTTGTGAAACTTTCTTTTGAGTGTGTTGAATACTAAGAAAAGATTGAAGCATGATAATTGTTTTGAGATATGGAGGTGATAATATTAAAGTCATGCTAGTTTAGTAGTTGTGAATTTAAAGAATACTTGTGTTAAGGTTTGTGATTCCCGTAGCATGCACGTATGGTGAACCATTATGTGATGAAGTCGGAGCATGATTTATTTATTGATTGTCTTCCTTATGAGTGGCGGTCGGGGACGAGCGATGGTCTTTTCCTACCAATCTATCCCACTAGGAGCATGCGCGTAATACTTTGAGTTGATAACTTCTAGATTTTGGCAATAAGTATATGAGTTCTTTATGACTAATGTTGAGTCCATGGATCATACGCACTCTCACCCTTCCACCTTTGCTAGCCTCTCTAATACCGCGCACCTTTCGCTGGTATCATACACCTACCATATACCTTCCTCAAAACAGCCACCATACCTACCTATTATGGCATTTCCATAGCCATTCCGAGATATATTGCCATGCAACTTTCCACCATCTAGTTCATCATGACACATTCATCATTATCATATTGCTTAGCATGATCATGTAGTTGACATAGTATTTGTGGCAAATCCACCGTTCATAATTTTCATAATTGTCACTCTTGATTCATTGCATATCCCGGTACACCGCTGGAGGCATCCATATAGAGTCATACTTTGTTTTAGAATCGAGTTGTAATCATTGTGTTGTAAATAAATAAAAGTGTGATGATCATCATTCAATAGAGCATTGTCCCAAAAAAAGGAGAAAGGCCAAAAAAAGAAGGCCCAAAAAAGGGAGAAAATAAATAAAAAGGGGCAATGCTACTATCCTTTTACCACACTTGTGCTTCAAAGTAGCACCATGATCTTCATAGTAGAGAGTCTCTCATGTTATCACTTTCATATGCTAGTGGGAATTTTACATTATAGAACTTGGCTTGTATATTCCAATGATGGGCTTCCTCAAATTGCCCTAGGTCTTCATGACCAAGCAAGTTGGATGCACACCCACTTAGTTTCTTTTTGAGCTTTCATATACTTATAGCTCTAGTGCATCCGTTGCATGGCAATCCCTACTCACTCACATTGATATCTATTGATGGGCATCTCCATAGCCCATTGATACGCCTAGTTGATGTGAGACTAACTTCCCCTCCTTTTTGTCTTCTCCACAACCACCATTCTATTCCACCTATAGTGCTATATCCATGGCTCACGCTCATGTATTGCGTGAAGATTGAAAAAAGTTTTGAAAAAGTTAGAGTATGAAACAATTGCTTGGCTTGTCATCGGGGTTGTGCATGATTTAAATACTTTGTGTGGTGAAGATAGAGCATAGCCAGACTATATGATTTTGTAGGGATAACTTTCTTTGGCCATGTTATTTTGAGAAGACATAATTGCTTTGTTAGTATGCTTGAAGTATTATTATTTTTATGTCAATATAAACTTTTGTCTTGAATCTTTCGAATCTGAATATTCATATCACAATTAAGAAGATTTGCATTGAAATTATGCCAAGTAGCACTCCGCATCAAAAATTCTCTTTTTATCATTTACCTATTCGAGGACGAGCAGGAATTAAGCTTGGGGATGCCTGATACGTCTCCAACGTATCTATAATTTTTGATTGATCAATGCTATATTATCTACTGTTTTGGACTATATTGGGCTTTATTTTCCACTTTTATATTATTTTGGGGACTAACATATTAACCGGAGGCCCAGCCTAGAATTGCTGTTTTTTTGCCTATTTCAGTGTTTCGAAGAAACGGAATATCAAACGGAGTCCAAACGGAATAAAACCTTCGGGAACGTGATTTTCTCACCGAACGTGATCCAGGAGACTTGGACCCTACTCCAAGGAGTCAAAGAGGCGGTCACGAGGGTGGGGGCGCCCCTCCTAGGGCGCGCCCCCCTGCCTCATGGGCCCCTCGATGCTCCACCGACGTACTCCTTCCTCCTATATATACCTACGTACCCCCAAACGATCAGAACAGGAGCCAAAAACCTAATTCCACCACCGCAACTTTCTATATCCACGAGATCCCATCTTGGGGCCTGTTCCAGAGCTCCGCTGGAGAGGGTCGTCTTCACGAAGGGCTTCTACATCATCATAGCCTCTCCGATGAAGTGTGAGTAGTTTACCTCAGACCTTCGGGTCCATAGTTAGTAGCTAGATGGCTTCTTCTCTCTTTTTGGATCTCAATACAAAGTTCTCCCCCTCTCTTGTGGAGATCTATTCGATGTAATCTTCTTTTTGCGGTGTGTTTGTTGAGATCGATGAATTGTGGGTTTATGATCAAGTCTATCTATGAATAATATTTGAATCTTCTCTGAATTCTTTTATGTATGATTGGTTATCTTTGCAAGTCTCTTTGAATTATCCGTTTGGTTCGGCCAACTAGATTGGTAGTTCTTGCCATGGGAGAAGTGCTTAGCTTTGGGTTTGATCTTGCGGTGTCCTTCCCAGTGACAGAAGGGGCAGCAAGGCACATATTGCATCGTTGCCATCGAGGATAACAAGATGGGGTTTATTTCATATTGCATGAATTTATCTCTCTACATCATGTCATCTTGCTTAAGGCGTTACTCTGTTTTTAACTTAATACTCTAGATGCATGCTGGATAGCGGTCGATGAGTGGAGTAATAGTAGTAGATGTAGAATCGTTTCGGTCTACTTGTCACGGACGTGATGCCTATATACATGATCATGCCTAGATATTCTCATAACTATGCTCAATTCTGTCAATTGCTCAACAGTAATTTGTTCACCCGCTGTAGAATACTTATGCTCTTGAGAGAAGCCACTAGTGTAACCTATGGCCCCGGGGTCTATTCTCATCATATCAATCTCCATCACTTTAATCTTGCTTTGCTTTTTTTACTTTGCTTTTACTTTTTACTTTGCATCTCTATACCAAAAATACCAAAAACATTATATCTATCAGATCTCACTCTCGTAAGTGACCATGAAGGGATTGACAACCCCTAATCGTGTTGGTTGCGAGTAGCTATCGCTTTGTGCAGGTACGAGGGACTTGAGCGTGGCCTCCTACTGGATTGATACCTTGGTTCTCAAAAACTGAGGGAAATACTTACGCTACTCTGCAGCATCATCCCTTCCTCTTTGGGGAAAACCAACGCAAGCTCAAGACATAGCAGTTGCCTCCCAACAAGCGCTATCGTTTAACGCCCCTAGCTAGGATGATGATTTCAACGATGCTCACATAAAAGATAAGAATTGAAACATAAAGAGAGCATCATGAAGAATATGACTAGCACATTTAAGTCTAACATACTTCCTATGCATAGGGATTTTATGAGCAAACAACTTGTGGGAACAAGAATCAACTTGCATAGGAAGGTAAAACAAGCATAACTTCAAAACTTTAAGCACATAGAGAGGAAACTTAATATTATTGCAATTCCTACAAGCATAAATTCCTCCCTCATAATAATTTTCAGTAGCATCATGAATGAATTCAACAATATAACCAGTACCTAAAGCATTCTTTTCATGATCTACAAGCATAGAAAATTTATCACTCTCCACATAAGCAAAATTCTTCTCATTCAGAATAGTGGGAGTATCATAGGGAACTCGAATACTATAAATTGTTTCCACATTAAAGGAGTAATGTTCAGAGAAGGGGTAATCATAATCATGACAAGTTTTATAAATATAATCACTACTTTTATAGCATAAGTATCATCACAATAATCATCATAAGTAGGAGGCATGCTATCATCATTATAAATTTGCATATCAAAACTTGGGAGACTAAAAATATCATCTTCATTAATCATAGCTTCCCCAAGCTTGGGACAAACATTAATTGTAGCAAATATATTCTCAAAAACATCATCTTCATCAAACATAGCATCCCCAAGCTTGGGCCTTTTCATATCATAAGCATAATCACTCCCATCATTAATAGTATGGATAGCACCAATAGTATAGCAATTATCATATTCTTCCAAGCAAGTGCCAAAAAGACTTTCAAGATCATAAGAAGTATCATTATCTTCCACAATTATATTTTCATGGGGCACAATAGTAATAGGAGCAGCATTATTTGGGAGAGATATCTTTTTACCTCTCTTCCTTTTTCTTTTATTCTTGTTCACCACATCATGTGTGGGTTCAATCCTTTTTTTGGAGCTCCTTATTAATGAGATTGGTTGAATAGAAGGCTCCTCCTCGTTACCTGATTCATCATAAGAAATAATAGGAGGATATTGGGAAGTCTCTTCCCTTTCATTAGTATTCTCTTCATCTTCTATTTCTTTTCTTTTCTTTATGTAGTTGGCAATATAAGGATTTTCAATACAATTCACCGCACAATACATATAAATTTCCTCTAGATCAAAATGAAGAACTCTATCAAGGGCAAATTTTGGAATATCCTTAGTTATACGTTTCATTTCTTCATAACCCAAGAGCAAACTAAGTTCATTATGATGTGCAAGGGAAATCAAGTCATCACAATTTTTGGACACGATATGATCATGAAACAATTTGCATTGGGTATTGAAATGATCATGTTCATTTCAAAGCTCACAAGTATGGCCAATATAATTTAAATTTTCAGCACATTCATCTAGCCTTTCTTACAACAATTTAGTTTCTAAGTACTTATGCCTCTTGCAATATCTATCTTCCCTATTTGGTGTGTACGTACAAACCCAATGTTCTCCACAAAAATTGACATGTTTATAGGAGACATCATAACTAGTGCAATCATCATTACTATCATGGATATTCAAAGAATTCGTACTAACAACATTGCACTCATGCTCATCATTCAAAGATTTAGTGCCAAACATTTTAAAGATTTCTTCTTCTAGCACTTGAGCACAATTTTCTTTTCCATCATACTTACGAAAGATATTAAAAAGGTGAAGCGTATGAGACAAACTCAATTCCATTTTTTATAGTTTTCTTTTATAAACTAAACTAGTAATAAAACAAGAAACTAAAAGACTCGGTTGCAAGATCTAAAGATATACCTTCAAGCACTCACCTCCCCGGCAACGGTGCCAGAAAAGAGCTTGATGTCTACTACACAACCTTCTTGTAGACATTGTTGGGCCTCCAAGTGCAGAGGTTTGTAGGACAGTAGCAAATTTCCCTCAAGTGGATGACCTAAGGTTTATCAATCCGTAGGAGGCGTAGGATCAAGATGGTCTCTCTCAAGCAACCCTGCAACCAAATAACAAAGAGTCTCTTGTGTCCCCAACACACCCAATACACTGGTAAATTGTATAGGTGCACTAGTTCGGCGAAGAGATGGTGATACAAGTGGTATATGGAGGATAGATAATAGTTTTTATAATCTGAAAATATAAAAACAGCAAGGTAACTAATGATAAAAGTGAGCGCAAATGGTATTGCAATGCGTGGAAATAAGGCCTAGGGTTCATACTTTCGCTAGTGCAAGTTCCCTCAACAATGATAACATAATTGGATCACATAACTATCCCTCAACATGCAACAAAGAGTCACTCCAAAGTCACTAATAGCGGAGAACGAACGAAGAGATTATGGTAGGGTACGAAACCACCTCAAAGTTATTCTTTCCAATCAATTCGTTGGGCTATTCCTATAAATGTCACAAACAGCCCTAGAGTTCGTGCTAGAATAACACCTTAAGACACAAATCAACCAAAACCCTAATGTCACCTAGATACTCCAATGTCAGCTCAAGTATCCGTGGGTATGATTATATGATATGCATCACACAACCTCAGATTCATCTATTCAACCAACACATAGAACCTCAAAGAGTGCCCCAAAGTTTCTACCAGAGAATCACGACGAAAACGTGTGCCGACCCCTATGCATAGGTTCATGGGCGGAACCCGCAAGTTGATCACCAAAACATACATCAAGTGAATCACATGATATCCCATTGTCACCACAGATACGCACGGCAAGACATACATCAAGTGTTCTCAAATCTTTAAAGACTCAATCCGATAAGATAACTTCAAAGGGGAAACTCAATCCATTACAAGAGAGTAGAGGGGGGAGAAAACATCATAGGATCCAACTATAATAGCAAAACTCGCGATACATCAAGATCGTATCACCTCAAGAACACGAGAGAGAGAGAGAGATCAAACACATAGCTACTGGTACATACCCTCAGCCCCGAGGGAGAACTACTCCCTCCTCGTCATGGAGAGCACCGGGATGATGAAGATGGCCACCAGAGAGGGATTGCCCCCTCCGGCAGGGTGCCGGAACGGGTCTAGATTGGCTTTCGGTGGCTACGGAGGCTTCTGGCGGCGGAACTCCCGATCTATTTTGCTCTCGGATGTTTTTAGGGTATATGGAGATATATAGGCGGAAGAAATACGTCAGGGGGGCCACGAGGGTGGAGGGCGCACCCCCTACCTCGTGGCCTCCTCGAAGCTTCCCTTACGTGCACTTCAAGTCTTCTGGGCTTCTTTCCTTCCAAAAATGAGTTCCGTGAAGTTTCAGGTCAATTGGACTCCGTTTGATTTTCCTTTTCTTCGAAACCCTAAAACAAGGTAAAAACAGAAACTGGCATTGGGCTCTGGGTTAATAGGTTAGTCCCAAAAATGATATAAAAGTGTATAATAAAGCCCATAAACATCCAAAACATTAGCTAATATAGCATGGAGAAATCAAAAATTATAGATACGTTGGAGACGTATCAGCGGCGACTTGTGCGCCTGCCCATTGGGCCACCCAGTGCAGACGGCGGTTGATAGTATATGATAATTTGCCTCCATTTTGTTTGAAAGAAAACCAGGCTACCCAAGTAGTGACTTTCTCGTACTCAATTAAACAGCTTATGCAGACATGTGCGGCCCGGTGTGTTAATGTAGACCAGGTCGCGAGAGACGGACGACAAAGACGATCGCAGCATCAGAGGTGGCTCGGACAGATGAATCGGCCGCGGCATTGTAAGCCGGCGCGGACGGGCGAGTTAACCACATCATGTTGATGTAAACTGGTCCGCAGAATGGCCGCTTGCAGATATATTCATCGAGCTTGATGGTGTGGTCAGATGTTAGTGATACGTCAATTTTGCATCATGCTTTTATATCGATATTTACTGCATTTCATAATAAATATTATACTACTTTGTGTCATGCATGACAATAAATAAAGTACTTACATGATACTAATATATGATACTATGCATTAGGGGTAGTATCATACACTAGTATTGTCGTGGAATTGTCACGGCAGATGTCCTTAGTGTCAGGACTTAGTCGCGAGGCCAACGCATCCATGTGGTAGCTTGAGAGGGGTTGAGCGAGACGAGAGACGCGATGTTTTACCCAGGTTCGGCCCCTCACGGTGGAGGCAAAAGCCTACATCCTGCTTCATTGATATTGATGATGATGATCACAGTTACAAGAGTGCTCTATCTCGAGAGCTATTGTCTAAACCTAACTTGTCCCTCTTCTCCCTTTGGGGGAGCCCTGCCCCTCCTTATATATGTTGGACAGGCGGGTTACATGTAGAGTCCTATTAGGATTAGGACTAGTCTATCTCTAATACAAACCGGATACAAGTCTAGGTCTTAGCTCCTTGTAAGATAATATTCCTCCTGCATTTCCTCTTAAACCGGCCCACCATTAAACGTGAACCGGCCTTCTGGGTCTTCGGCCTTGTCATCCGTCGATCCCGCACGCCGAATCACTAGTGAGTCATAATGACCTGGTGGGTAGCTTGTAAACCGCCAGGTCAGGGCGGGTCGCTAGTAACTCGCCAAGTGTCAGCGGGGTCTTCAGATAACCCGCCAAGTCTGGCCGGGTTAACTTCCGGCCGGTTTACAGCGCGGGGTATATCCTCGACTGTTGGGGAACGTAGTAATTTCAAAAAAATTCCTACGCACATGCAAGACCATGGTGATGCACAACAACGAGAGGGGAGAGTGTTGTCTACGTACCCACGAAGACCGACTGCGGAAGCGTTGACACAACGTAGAGGAAGTAGTCGTACGTCTTCCCGATCCGACCGATCCAAGCACCGTTACTCCGGCATCTCCGAGTTCTTAGCACACACACAGCTCGATGACGATCCCCGGGCTCCGATCCAGCAAAGCGTCGGGGAGGAGTTCCGTTAGCACGACGGCGTGATGATGATCTTGATGTTCTACCGACGCAGGGCTTCGCCTAAGCACTACAACGATATGATCAAGGTGGAATATGGTGGCAGGGGGCACCGCACACGGCTAAGGAACGATCTCAATGATCAACTTGTGTGTCTAGAGGTGCCCCCTGCCTCCGTATATAAAGGAGCCAAGGGGGAGGGGGCGCCGGCCAGGAGGAGGGCGCAGGAGGAGTCCTACTCCTACCGGGAGTAGGACTCCCCCTCCCAATCCTAGTTGGACTAGGATTCCCCGAGGGGGAAAGAGAGAGAGGGGGCCGGCCACCTCTCCTAGTCCTAATAGGACTAGGGGAGGGGGGAGGCGCGCGGCCACCTTGGGCTGCCCCTTTCTCCTTTCCACTAAAGCCTATTAAGGCCCATATGGCTCCCGGGGGGTTCCGGTAACCTCCCGGTACTCCGGTAAAATCCCGATTTCACCCGCAACACTTCCGATATCCAAATATAGGCTTCCAATATATCAATCTTTATGTCTTGACCATTTCGAGACTCCTCGTCATGTCCGTGATCACATCCGGGACTCTGAACTAACTTCGGTACATCAAAATGCATAAACTCATAATAACTGTCATCGTAACGTTAAGCGTGCGGACCCTACGATTCGAGAACAATGTAGACATGACTGAGACACATCTCCGGTCAATAACCAATAGCGGGACCTGGATGCCCATATTGGCTCCTACATATTCTACGAAGATCTTTATCGGTCAGACCGCATAACAACATACGTTGTTCCCTTTGTTATCGGTATGTTACTTGCCCGAGATTCGATCGTCGGTATCCAATACCTAGTTCAATCTCGTTACTGGCAAGTCTCTTTACTCGTTCCGTAATACATCATCTCGCAACTAACTCATTAGTTGCAATGCTTGCCAGGCTTATGTGATGTGCATTACCGAGAGGGCCCAGAGATACCTCTTCGACAATCGGAGTGACAAATCCTAATCTTGAAATACGCCAACCCAACATCTACCTTTGGAGACACCTGTAGAGCTCCTTTATAATCACCCAGTTACGTTGTGGCGTTTGGTAGCACACAAAGTGTTCCTCCGGTAAACGGGAGTTGCATAATCTCATAGTCATAGGAACATGTATAAGTCATGAAGAAAGCAATAGCAACATACTAAACGATCGGGTGCTAAGCTAATGGAATGGGTCATGTCAATCAGATCATTCAACTAATGATGTGATCCCATTAATCAAATAACAACTCTTTGTCCATGGTTAGGAAACATAACCATCTTTGATTAACGAGCTAGTCAAGTAGAGGCATACTAGTGACACTCTGTTTGTCTATGTATTCACACATGTATTATGTTTCTGGTTAATACAATTGTAGCATGAATAATAAACATTTATCATGAAATAAGGAAATAAATAATAACTTTATTATTGCCTCTAGGGCATATTTCCTTCAGTCTCCCACTTGCACTAGAGTCAATAATCTAGTTCACATCGCCATGTGATTTAACAGCAATAGTTCACATCACCATGTGATTAACACCCATAGTCCACATCGATATGTGACCAACACCCAAAGGGTTTACTAGAGTCAGTAATCTAGTTCACATCGCTATGTGATTAACACCCAAAAGAGTACAAAGGTGTGATCATTTTTTGCTTGTGAGATAATTTTAGTCACCGGGTCTATCATATTCAGATCCGTAAGTATTTTGCAAATATCTATATCAACAATGCTCTGCACGGTGCTACTCTAGCTAATTGCTCCCACTTTCAATATGTATCTAGATCGAGACTTAGAGTCATCTAGATTAGTGTCAAAACTTGCATCGGCGTAACCCTTTACGACGAACCATTTTTTCACTTCTATAATCGAGAAACATATCCTTATTCCACTAAGGATAATTTTGACCGCTGTCCAGTGATCTACTCCTAGATCATTATTGTACTCCCTTTGCCAAAATCAGTGTAGGGTATACAATAGATCTGGTACATAGCATGACATACTTTATAGAACCTATGGCTGAGGCATAGGGAATGACTTTCATTCTCTTTCTATCTTCTGCCGTGGTCGGGCTTTGAGTCTTACTCAATTTCACACCTTGCTACACAAGCAAGAACTCTTTCTTTGACTGTTGCATTTTGAACTACTTCAAAATCTTGTCAAGGTATGTACTCATTGAAAAAACTTATCAAGCGTTTTTGATCTATCTCTATAGATCTTGATGCTCAATATGTAAGCAGCTTCACCGAGGTCCTTCTTTGAAAAACTCCTTTCAAATACTCCTTTATGCTTTGCAGAATAATTCTACATTATTTCCGATCAACAATATGTCATTCACATATACTTATTAGAAATGTTGTAGTGCTCCCACTCACTTTCTTGTAAATACAGGCTTCACCGCAAGTCTGTATAAAACTATATGCTTTGATCAACTTATCAAAGCGTGTATTCCAACTCTGAGATGCTTGCACCAGTCCATAGATGGATCGCTGGAGCTTACACATTTTGTTAGTACCTTTAGGATTGACAAAACCTACTGGTTGCATCATATACAACTCTTCTTTAAGAAATCCATTAAGGAATGCAGTTTTGTTTATCCATTTGCCAGATTTCATAAAATGCGGCAATTGCTAACATGATTCGGACAGACTTAAGCATAGATACGAGTGAGAAACTCTCATCGTAGTCAACACTTTGAACTTGTCGAAAACCTTTTGCGACAATTCTAGCTTTGTAGATAGTAACACTACTATCAACGTCCGTCTTCCTCTTGAAGATCCATTTATTTTCTATGGCTTGCCGATCATCGGGCAAGTCAACCAAAGTCCATACTTTGTTTTCATACATGAATCCCATCTCAGATTTCATGGCCTCAAGCCATTTTGCGGAATCTGGGCTCATCATCGCCTCCTCATAGTTCGCAAGTTCATCATGGTCTAGTAACACGACTTCCAGGGTAGGATTACTGTACCACTCTGGTGCGGATCTCACTCTGGTTTACCTACGAGATTCGGTAGTAACTTGATCTGAAGTTTTATGATCACCATCATTAGCTTCCTCACTAATTGGTGTAGTAGTCACAGGAACAGATTTCTGTGATGAACTACTTTCCAATAAGGGAGCAGGTACAGTTACCTCGTCAAGTTCTACTTTCCTCCCACTCACTTCTTTCGAGAGAAACTCCTTCTCTAGAAAGGATCCATTATAAGCAACGAATGTCTTGCCTTAGGATCTGTGATAGAAGGTGTACCCAACAGTCTCCTTTTGGGTATCCTATGAAGACATATTTCTCCGATTTGGTTTTGAGCTTATCAGGATGAAACTTTTTCACAAAAGCATCACAACCCCAAACTTTAAGAAACGACAACTCTGGTTTCTTGCTAAACCACAGTTCAGATTGTGTCGTCTCAACGGACTTAGATGGTGCCCCCTTTTTTAATGTGAATGCAGTTGTCTTTAATGCATAACCTCAAAAACGATAGTGGTAAATCGGTAAGAAACATCATAGATTTGCACTATATCTAATAAAGTACGGCCATGACATTCGGACACACCATTATGCTGTGGTGTTCCGGGTGGCACGAATTTGTGAAACTATTCCACATTGTTTTAATTGAAGACCAAACTCGTAACTCAAATATTTGTCTCCGCGATCAGATCGTAGAAGCCTTATTTTCTTGTTACGATGATTCTCCACTTCACTCTGAAATTCTTTGAACTTTTCAAATGTTTCAGACTTATGTTTCAACAAGTAGATATACTCATATCTCCTCAAATCATCTGTGAAGATCAGAAAATAATGATACCTATCGCGAGCCTCAATATTCATCGGACCACATACATCAGTATGTATGATTTCCAACAAATCTGTTGCTCGCTCCATTGTTCCGGAGAACGGAGTCTTAGTCATCTTGCCCATGAGGCATGGTTCGCAAGCATCAACTGATTCATAATCAAGTGATTCCAAAAGCCCATCAGCATGGAGTTTCTTCATGCGCTTTACACCAATATGACCTAAACGGCAGTGCTACAAATAAGTTGCGCTATCATTATTAACTTTGCATCTTTTGGTTTCAATATTATGATTATGTGTATCACTATGATAGAGATCCAACGAACTATTTTCATTGGGTGTGTAACCATATAAGGTTTTATTCATGTAAACAGAACAACAATTTATTCTCTTACTTAGATGAATAACCGTATTACAAAAAACATGATCAAATCATATTCATGCTCAACGTAAACACCAAATAACACTTATTTCGGTTCAACACTAATCCCGAATTTATAGGGAGTGTGCGATGATGATCATATCAATCTTGGAACCACTTCCAACACACATCGTCACTTCACCCTTAACTAGTCTCTGTTTATTCTGCAACTCCCGTTTCGAGTTACTAATCTTAGCAACTGAACTAGTATCAAATATCGAGGGGTTGCTATAAACACTAGTAAAGTACACATCAATAACATGTATATCAAATATACTTATGTTCACCTTGCCATCCTTCTTATCTGCCAATCACTTGGGGTAGTTCTGCTTCCAGTGACCAGTCCCTTTGCAGTAGAAGCACTCAGTCTCCGGCTTAGGTCCAGACTTGGGCTTCTTCACTTGAGCAGCAACTTGCTTGCTGTTCTTTTTGAAGTTCCCCTTCTTCCCTTTGCCCTTTTCTTGAAACTAGTGGTCTTGTTGACCATCAAAACTTGATGCTCCTTTTTCTTGATTTCTACCTTCGTCGATTTCAGCATCACGAAGAGCTTGGGAATTGTTTCCGTTATCCCTTGCATATTATAGTTCATCACGAAGATCTACTAACTTGGTGATGGTGACTAGAGAATTCTGTCAATCACTATTTTATCTGGAAGATTAACTCCCACTTGATTCAAGTGATTGTAGTACCCAGACAATCTGAGCACATGCTCACTAGTTGAGCGATTCTCCTCCATCTTTTAGCTATAGAACTTGTTGGAGACTTCATATCTCTCAACTCGGGTATTTTCTTAAAATATTAACTTCAACTCCTGGAACATCTCATATGGTCCATGACGTTCAAAACGTCTTTGAAGTCCCGATTCTAAGCCGTTAAGCATGGTGCACTAAACTATCAAGTAGTCATCATATTGAGCTAGCCAAACGTTCATAACGTCTGCATCTGCTCCTGCAATAGGTCTATCACCTAGCGGTGCATCAAGGACATAATTTTTCTGTGCAGCAATGAGGATAAACCTCATATCACGGATCCAATCCGCATCATTGCTACTAACATCTTTCAACATAGTTTTTCTCTAGGAACATATCAAAATAAACACAGGGAAGCAACAACGCAAGCTATTGATCTACAACATAATTTGCAAAATACTACCAGGACTAAGTTCATGATAAATTTAAGTTCAATTAATCATATTACTTAAGAACTCCCACTTAGATAGACATCCCTCTAATCCTCTAAGTGATCACGTGATCCAAATCAACTAAACCATGTCCGATCATCACGTGAGATGGAGCAGTTTCATTGGTGAACATCACTATGTTGATCATATCTACTATATGATTCACGCTCGACCTTTCGGTCTCCGTGTTCCGAGGCCATATCTGTATATGCTTGGCTCATCAAGTATAACCTGAGTATTCCGCGTGTGCAACTGTTTTGCACCCGTTGTATTTGAACGTAGAGCCTATCACACCCGATCATCACGTGGTGTCTCAGCACGAAGAACTTTCGCAACGGTGCATACTCAGGGAGAACACTTCTTGATAATTTAGTGAGAGATCATCTTATAATGCTACCGTCAATCAAAGCAAGATAAGATGCATAAAAGATAAACATCACATGCAATCAATATAAGTGATATGATATGGCCATCATCATCTTGTGCCTGTGATCTCCATCTCCGAAGCACCGTCATGATCACCATCGTCACCGGCGCGACACCTTGATCTCCATCGTAGCATCGTTGTCGTCTCGCCAATCTTATGCTTCCACGACTATCGCTACCGCTTAGTGATAAAGTAAAGCATTACATCGCGATTGCATTGCATACAATAAAGCGACAACCAAATGGCTCCTGCCAGTTGCCGATAACTCGGTTACAAAACATGATCATCTCATACAATAAAATTTAGCATCATGTCTTGACCATATCACATCACAACATGCCCTGCAAAAACAAGTTAGACGTCCTCTACTTTGTTGTTGCAAGTTTTACGTGGCCGCTACGGGCTTAAGCAAGAACCAATCTCACCTACGCATCAAAAACACAACGATAGTTTGTCAAATAGACTCCGTTTTAACCTTCGCAAGGAGTGGGCGTAGCCACACTCGGTTCAACTAAAGTTGGAGAGACAGTCGCCCGCAAGCCACCTGTGTGCAAAGCACGTCGGGGGAACCGGTCTCGCGTAAGCGTACGCGTAATGTTGGTCCGGGTCGTCTCGTCCAACAATACCACCGAACCAAAGTATGACATGCTGGTAGGCAGTATGACTTATATCGCCCACAACTCACTTGTGTTCTACTCGTGCAAATAACATCAAACCATAAAACCTAGGCTCGGATGCTACTGTTGGGGAACGTAGTAATTTCAAAAAAATTCCTACGCACACGCAAGATCATGGTGATGCACAGCAACGAGAGGGGAGAGTGTTGTCTACGTACCCACGCAGACCGACTGCGGAAGCGTTGACACAACGTAGAGGAAGTAGTCGTACGTCTTCCCGATCCGACCGATCCAAGCACCGTTACTCCGGCATCTCCGAGTTCTTAGCACACATACAGCTCGATGACGATCCCCGGGCTCTGATCCAGCAAAGCGTCGGGGAGGAGTTCCGTCAGCACGATGGCGTGGTGACGATCTTGATGTTCTACCGACGCAGGGCTTCGCCTAAGCACTACAACGATATGATCGAGGTGGAATATGGTGGCAGGGGGCACCACACACGGCTAAGGAACGATCTCAATGATCAACTTGTGTGTCTAGAGGTGCCCCCTGCCTCCGTATATGAAGGAGCCAAGGGGGAGGGGGGCGCCGGCCAGGAGGAGGGCGCAGGAGGAGTCCTACTCCTACCGGGAGTAGGACTCCCCCCCAATCCTAGTTGGACTAGGATTCCCTGAGGGGGGAAAGAGAGAGAGGGGGGCCGGCCACCTCTCCTAGTCCTAATAGGACTAGGGGAGTGGGGAGGCGCGCGGCCACCTTGGGCTGCCCCTTTCTCCTTTCCACTAAAGCCCATTAAGGCCCATATGGCTCCCGGGGGGTTCCGGTAACCTCCCGGTACTCCGGTAAAATCCCGATTTCACCCGGAACACTTCCGATATCCAAATATAGGCTTCCAATATATCAATCTTTATGTCTCAACCATTTCGAGACTCCTCGTCATGTCCGTGATCACATCCAGGACTCTGAACTAACTTCGGTACATCAAAATGCATAAACTCATAATAACTATCATCGTAACGTTAAGCGTGCGGACCCTACGGTTCGAGAACAATGTAGACATGACTGAGACACATCTCCGGTCAATAACCAATAGCGGGACCTGGATGCCCATATTGGCTCCTACATATTCTACGAAGATCTTTATCGGTCAGACCGCATAACAACATACGTTGTTCCCTTTGTCATCGGTATGTTACTTGCCCGAGATTCGATCGTCGGTATCCAATACCTAGTTCAATCTCGTTACCGGCAAGTCTCTTTACTCGTTCCGTAATACATCATCTCGCAACTAACTCATTAGTTGCAATGCTTGCAAGGCTTATGTGATGTGCATTACCGAGAGGGCCCAGAGATACCTCTCCGACAATCGGAGTGACAAATCCTAATCTCGAAATACGCCAACCCAACATCCACCTTTGGAGACACCTGTAGAGCTCCTTTATAATCACCCAGTTACGTTGTGGCGTTTGGTAGCACACAAAGTGTTCCTCCGGTAAACGGGAGTTGCATAATCTCATAGTCATAGGACCATGTATAAGTCATGAAGAAAGCAATAGCAACATACTAAATGATCGGGTGCTAAGCTAATGGAATGGGTCATGTCAATCAGATCATTCAACTAATGATGTGATCCCGTTAATCAAATAACAACTCTTTGTCCATGGTTAGGAAACATAACCATCTTTGATTAACGAGCTAGTCAAGTAGAGTCATACTAGTGACACTCTGTTTGTCTATGTATTCACATATGTATTATATTTCCGGTTAATACAATTCTAGCATGAATAATAAACATTTATCATGAAATAAGGAAATAAATAATAACTTTATTATTGCCTTTAGGGCATATTTCCTTCACCGACATTAGCCCCCAAGTTTAGCTTGGATTTATTCATGGTAAACTTATGATGCAAAATAAACACATGAACAAATTTGACAGGTTATGCTCCGGGTTAAGAATTTTTGTAAACCGGTACCTGATCATCCTTAAGTCCTTGTTATTTCCTCCTTCTGGGAAATCCGGGTCAACAGACCAGCTTCATAATCAATTTGCCGACATTGGTTTGTCACAGAGAAATATTGTGAAGAATAACTCCTTTGACTCGGCTCCCAAAGCGCCGGTTTAAGAAATATGGGTCTAAAAATACTTATCTGATATTCAGCCGGTTTGAAGATGTAAAACTTGCCGGATTAATATTGCCAAAATGGCCGGTTTATAAATATTGATGGCACCGGGTCATAATTGTTGTCGACACCGGGTCATGTAACTGATCTTCCTGATTTGCTCAAAACTGATAAAATGAAGATGTTCCTCCTTTATATGCATAATACTTGTAGCCCCCAAGTCTTAAGAGGAGAACATAGTGATAACTTAAGACTTGCTCCAATAAGTGTTTCAACCTTGAAGAAATCCGGTTTGTTCATCTAAAAACTGAATACTCCGTATATGTAGCCCCCAAGTGCCGGGTTGTCATGCTTGCAGCAACTTGGGACTTGTAATTGCTTATAAAAACTTCAATCAGTGTAGCCCCCAAGGGCCAGGTCATTATGCAATAATGAGCAGGGACTTTGTAAATATAATCTTGTAAACTTTGAACAGCAACGTGTAGCCCCCAAGGGCCGGCTTAGTAAAATAATATTGAGCTGGGACTTTACATATACTTCATTGAGAATATATGATGTAACTCCCATCATGAGGCTTGAACCCACGTCCACAAGGTTGAGAGCTTTGTGCTTTACCAACTGAGCAGTGGATCCTTCAATAATAGATGAAAATTTGTGTACCTTGAATTTGTTGACAGGAGCAATTGGTAGCCCCCAAGGGGCGGCTCATTATAATATGATGAGTCGGGTCTTCAATAAGACTAAAAATGACTTAGCATTAGCCCCCAAGTGTCATGGTGCATGCTTGCAGCGACATGAGACTTGCATGTAATCTCAATTTGAATAATATAGCCCCCAAGTGCCGGGTGGTAAGCTTGCAGCGACTCGGGACTATTCCTTCCATTGTAGAATAAATCATATCCTTTGATAAAATAATAGACATTGCGGTAAAGCGACTTTGAAAACTTTAATCATAATAATGGTTACTGATAACCACAATAGAAATCCAGCCATGTTGGCTATTTGAATAATATACCCAATGATTTATAAGCGCACAATTCCAATGGCGCAATCCAAATATATACTGGCGACTTATAGTCCAAAGCCAGGCCGGTTCAATAAACACCGGTGATTTGTAATTATGCTTCATTCAACCTGTTTCTGCATACAACAAGTTTAAAGTGTCACGGCGGTTTACCGCCGGACGGATCATAACACCCAACATATAACCCGGGTTTATAACCAAGGCTGCACTTAAGAATAATCAAATATGAAATATATCATACCTGTGACATTGAATCACATTGTTGGTTTTACCAACTTTTTGTAGTAAGGGTGATAACCCAAATCTTGAGTACTGATAACTCCTTCCATATTGTGACGGTTTATGATAAAACCTTGCCGGGTTGTGATAAACACCGTGTTACTCCATAAGAGGATGTTAACAACAAGGATCAAACCGGGCAAATAGTCTCCGGATTGACGTGAACTGTGTTCCGTCAATTGATTGGTTGAAAACTTTGTCGCAATAAAAAAGAAAAAAGTATCTTGCAAAGAAAAGTGCGAAGCAAAAGCAATGACAAAACCGTTTGCAAAAAAGGTTTATTTGAGCTGATCAAATGGCGTTACCATGGCCGAACACGACCACGCTCCCGTTAGGTGTAACTATGGTTCTAGTCAGCCAGGTCCCCAAATGAAACCGTGGCATTTATGCCGACCAAGTGGCATGGCAATGGTTCGGGTTCGACCAAGCCCCCAAGTGATTCTGTGGCCTTAGGCCGATCAAGAGGCATGACTGGTTCAGACGTGACCAAGTCCCCAAGTGATCTGGTGGCTCTCGCCTATCAAGAGGTATTGTATTGATTCGGACACGACCAAACCCCCAAGTAATATAACATGATGCTTTTAAAAAGCTAACTCAAGGGGTAATAAACCGGAGGCCGCTTTAGAACAACTCCGTGTAGCCACACATGATGTAAAAGAACAGAGACCCCGCTTTATGAAGCAGAAGCCCCCATGTGATCAATAATATGTCAGGCCAGTAAGGCGGGATACCCATGTTTGAACCGCGCATCATGGTAGCAGGTCCTCTTCCGCAATTTTTAACTTTTGCAAGAGATAAATTCTTCTTGAACCGGGATCTTGAACCGGATATTGAGAGCTTCAAAGCTTTGTGAGAGATATCTTTCCCTTGAACCGGATTTCAAACCGGAATCTTTATTTGTAGCCGGAAATTTTCTGACGGCCTTTAAACTCGAACTTGCGAGAAGTTAATTCCCCTTTGAACCGGACATTATTAAACCGGATTTGAGCGCTTCAGAGCTTTGTAAACCGGAGTCATTTCTGATGACCCGGAACTTCTTCATCGAGCCGGGATTGTATAACTGTCATATACTTTCTGAGCCGGAAATTTTCTAACGGCCTTTAAACTTTCATCAATATAACAGTAGCCTCCGGGACCGGGTTATCCTTCCCTCCATCGTCCTGGGGTTCTTAAATTTGCTGAAACTGGCAAGATTCACTGAGTCATGTCATCGTAGCCCCTGAGTCTCAAAGGTGACTCGAGGAGTTGGCTTGAGACTCTCCATATTTGACCGTGATATAAACCGGCATAACTTGTATATCATTGGCGTTGATAGCACGATGTGAATCCATAGAAGGTTGAGGTGACTGCGGCGGGTTGTAAATGATCCCATATGAGCCGTGTCAGCAACTCGGCCAATGGTTCCTTCCAACTGGCGATTTGAAGTTTAATCAAAACTGTAGTGGCGGCGACTTGTGCGCCCAATAAACAGCTCATGCAGACAGGTGCGGCCCGGTATGTTGATATAAACCAGGCCATGAGAGACGGACAACAAAGACGACCGCAGCATCAGTGGCAGCTCCGATAGATGAGTCGGCCGCGGCATTGTAAGCCGGTGCGGACGGGCAAGTTGTCCTCCTTATTGTAAGCTGGTGTGGTCGCGAGAGACGGCCATGGCATTGTAAGCCGGCGCGGTCGCGAGAGACGGCCACGGCGTTGTAAGCCGGTGCGGGAGTCCGTTGAGTAACGACGACCACCTGTGCCAAAAGATGTTGGCGTGCCTCCATCTCCGCGGTATAATATCACTTTTTGTCATAAATAATTGCCCTGCATAAACAATATTGCAGACCAAGGCAAAGATAAACTTGTTTTTTGACAAAAACAGCATGCGCTAATAAAACAAACTTGGATGGATATCACCTGATTTGTTTGGACGACGTTTATCGAGACAGAGGTGGCTTAGGCAGACCAGCAACTCAATATAGTTCCGGCGGCTCAGGATGAATCGGTCGCGGTGCTGTAAGCCGGATGAATCGGTCGCGGTGCTGTAAGCCGGATGAATCGGTCGCGATGTTGTAAGCCGGCGCGGACGGGCGAGTCAATCGCAGGCGCGGTAAGCCGCGCGGACGGGCGAGTCAACCACGTCGTGTTGATGTAGTGAACGATTGTCCTGCCTCAACAACATCGTAAACCGGAGTAATTGCTCCTTTAAAAAAACAATATATAATATATAAAAATATACTGGACGAGTAGCACCTGATTTATTTGAGCAGACGTGACACATCCACCAGAATTGAGGTAATATCAGTGGCAGTCATAGAACTTGCATCTGATGTTCAGTTTAGTGTTCAAAGTTGTAAAATATGTCATTGCAGTCACATAACTTGTCTATGCGTGCAGATACGATCACTTCTTCTGTATCCAGCCATCTCTCGTGCTCATGTGACGTGTCAGTATGAATGCGGCCCACATGTAAGTGACCGTGCCCAGTGAAATGTTGGGTGAGCCACGGTTTTTTATTATTTTTGCAAAAAATTACCCTCAGCTTTTATTTAATTGGGCACCTGTGAGCACACTGTGTTGCGTCAAGAAACAAGAAAAAAAAAGGGCCGGGGGATTCGAACCAACTTCCTACACTGAACAATAAGATAACTGCAGCAGCCACTCCACCAAGAACAAATTGATGTAAAACTAACAAACGAAATGTTCTTTAACACAATGTTCTCTCACAGCAAGAAAGGGATAAACGAAAACTAAAAACCTGTCATGTTATTCCACACAAAAAAAATGAAATATTCTTTAAAAATGTTCATGCTTTACATTAAAAAGTATGCGACATTTCAAAAAAATGCTTAAAAATTGTTAAAAATATTTTTGTAATTAAAAAATGTAAGTTCCATTTTAAACATGTTCACACATTTTAAAAAAACTTTCATACGGGGAATAGAAATCTTCGTGTATATGTTGTTATTTATCTTGTTCTAACTAAGAAAACTATGCAGGGAATAGAAATTCGCCATGGCATATGCATATTATCACGGGGAGAGTGGATCATTCTGATTGAGCAGTCTATTTTTTTCAAACCGAAAAGTATTCAAATTTGAAGTTTCGTCGGAAAAATCAGCTGAAATATATTTTCTTTTGTCTAGGTTTTCAAATTTCAAATTGTTGGAATTCAAACACTTTTTTCCTGATTTGCCTGAAAGAAATTTACGTACATTTATTCTGCAATATATCTTCTTTTACCTATATTTTCAATTCAAATTATTCAAGTTCAAAAAATTTAGTTGATTTCTCCGAAAAATTTACGTACATGCATTCTGACCTATATTTTCCGTCATCTAGATTAATGTTTTATTTTTTTTTCAAATTTAAACAAAATTTCCGCTGATTTGTTCAAAAAAATAGGTACATTTGTACTGCACTATATTCCCTTTTATCTAGATTTTTAAATTTATTTTTTAAAATTCAAACAAAAAATTAGTCGATTTGGCCCAAAAGTTTATCAAGAATATAAGTTGTTTTCTTACATAGAAAAAAAGAAAGAAGAATACAAAAGATAAACTATGTATATTTCTTTTATTGCATAAGCGGCTATCCCTTTTTTGCACACCCTTTTTCCTTTTTAATTTCTACTTTAGTTAGTACTGTCTATGTCAGATGAAGTTAACTATGCTTTCTAATCGTCAAATATTGGTTAGTGGAGTCGGTATGCATGCGCTGCTAATCGTAATAGCTCCTGGGTTTGAATCCCAACCACTACACTAGTGTTTATAATTTTATTTACTGATTTTTAGCGTGTATTTATAAATTAATATAAGTGTGTTTTTTGAAGAAAAAAACCAGTGCCCGCAGATTACCCACGGCGTCAGCCACTGACAGTGCCCCAACGCAACGTTGGCACGTCACGTGTGCGCGGAATACGGCCGGTTATGACAAAAAGCACCGTAGATGAACAAAAGGACAAGTTAGCTGACTAGAAACATGTATTTTACAAGTTTATGCACCAAACTGAACATCGCTTGCAAGTTTTATGACTCCCCGTGTATTTACCTCGCCAGAATTTGTCCAGGATGTCTTTGCTGGCCGTACTGTGATTTGAACCTTTGAACAGAGTAAAGTACTAATACTAGTACTTGGCCTTGTGTAACAGTACATGGTCTCCACGTAATTAGGCTCCTGTTCATCCAAAGCCTAGGAATCATTGCCCAAGTCACTTTACGCAAGTGGTAGAAAATTATAACCCTTGACCTTATGTGGGCTGTAGCAGTGACAGCAGTTTTCATCAGCCTGGTGACCGCCCGTGGCACCTGCACCCGTGACGCTCTGGCCAGATTCGCTATCGTGGCGCACTTTATTTCTCTGTCTTAATCCAGTCGATGGAACTGCAACGGGAGGTCTCCACTTCTAATTTACTCGTGGGTTGGGTAAACAGAACATATCTCTTTCAACCCGAGGCGGAGCCGGGTCAGTGTGGCGGTTCGGCGAAGCGGGCTGACACAGCCTACAGTCGAGGCACTAGTAGAGACCGGCTTGAGGACGGAGTGGCCGATTGCCAGCGGAGGCGGCGGAAGGCCGGCTCGGGCTCGGGGCGTGTCCGTGGTGGCGGCGGCAACGAACCGCGGCGGATGGCAGTGGCTTGACAGCAGCAGAGGCGGCAGGCCTTAGCGCCCGCGAGATGAAAACGGCTGCTTGCAACAGCGGCGTATAACTGAAGCCGACCATGCTGTTGGTTTTTGATTGAGAGCTCACGTAAACAGGCACTAAAGGCTAGTTTGGCAACGAAGTTTTTAGAAAACCGTGGTAATTGAAAACCACAGTATTTCGATGTGTGGGCAAAGAATACTACAGTTTCTTTAAACCATGGTTTTTCTTGTTTTATTAAAACTACCAGGTGTTTGGGTGGTGTTCTTATACTACAGTTTTGACCGGATTATAAGACAGGATGACAGATGAAACTAACTCAGCTAACTAAAGGAGCTACATGACCAGACTAATTAGCGTCTGCTAACAGCCGCCATGCAGAAGGTCAGCACATCCGCATCTCTGTAGCAGATTGACTTATCACTTCTATGTGCACGTCACCTACTGTACGAGTGCAACCCAGCAGGGGCAAAACTCTTCGTGCGTGTATATGCACAGCTTGTAATCAATCGGCAAGCTAGCCAACCTACTGCGTACCGATGAATCAATCTACTCCATGATCAATCTTTGCTTGAGACATGTGGTACTCGCTCCGAAGTAATCGGCAACCAACGAGTCGATAAAAGTGTGCAAGATAACTACAAATAATTAGTGCTGTATTCCCATCCGCCAGTACCATCTCAAATGTATATACCGCCCGGCAGCGTTGCAACTTGCAATCACCAGAAGAAGTGCTTGGGACACCAATTAACAGAAGGTAATCTTAACCGACTTGCCTATTAATTAGGAGATAGAATAAGATTCGCTAACAAGATAACGGAAAGAGTGATCGCATGCATCTGATCTTATCTCAACGTAGACAGGGACGTCAAGTGCGCTCTCTTCAATAACTTCTCTCACTTCTGTTTAGAAAAAAGGAGTCTAGACCACTTTTTTAGATACTGCAAAAAAACCACAGTTTTTGGCATACTGCAGTTTATGAAACTTCTGTTTTTGTTTCATCTAAACACCTCAAAATATGTAATACCAAAGTTTTTTTCAAAAACCACAGTATTTCCTAAAAACTGCAAAAATACTTTGTAAACAAACGCACCCTAATTGTTTTTTGAGAGCTCACATGAGCATGTATAGGCCTCCAAATAGTATTCGCGGTGGGAGTACCAGATGCAATTGGCTTCTGCCTTTACCCAAAAGGAATACCACCTGCAGCTACGAATTGACGCTCCCAGGACGTGAACCGGCGAAACAGTGCACGATAGCAGAAATTGACTGTCTCGGCGACTTGGCAACTCGACGACTTGATGTAGACGCGCAGATAGTTTTGGCGGATTGCTTGCACAGAAAACCGAGCGGAGGCTGACCTCCACCACTACGTATGAATTCAAAATAGAAGTTAAACCGTATCGGTCTGATTTGATGGAACACCAGGTTGGGTCGGCAGCGACGCTCAAGACACTCCAACCCTAATCTCGTATATGCCAACTCCAAAGTATAACCATATTTTCGATCACAAGTCGATAAGTACGCCGGCTCTCTCGAGAGTTGTCTCATGCCAGTTCATAATACACGATTGTTTCGTGTCGGCTCTTTTCCTCTGGCACATCGCGAGCTTCTCGATTCATGAAGAAATCTCTTCAAAAACTTAACACCATCGTACGCAGCCTCATGGTGGGCGCCAACTGTCGTGGAATTGTCACGGCAGATGTTCTTAGTGTCAGGACTTAGTCGCGAGGCCAACGCATCTATGTGATAGCTTGAGAGGGGTTGAGCGAGACGAGAGACGCGATGTTTTACCCAGGTTCGGCCCCCTCACGGTGGAGGTAAAAGTCTACATCCTGCTTCATTGATATTGATGATGATGATCACGGTTACAAGAGTACTCTATCTTGAGAGCTATTGTCTAAATCTAACTTGTCCAATTTGTGGAACTTGTCCCTCTTCTCCCTTTTGGGGAGCCCTGCCCCTCCTTATATATGTTGGAGGGGCGGGTTACATGTAGAGTCCTATTATGATTAAGACTAATCTATCTCTAATACAAACCAGATACAAGTTCAGGTCTTAGCTCCTTGTAAGATAATATTCCTCCTGCCTTTCCTCTTAAACCGGTCCATCATTAAACGTGAACCGGCCTTCTGGGTCTTGGGCCTTGTCATCCGTCGATCCCGCACGCCGAATCACCAGTGAGTCATAATGACCTGGTGGGTTGCTTGTAAACTGCCAGGTCAGGGCGGGTCGCTAGTAACTCGCCAAGTGTCAACGGGGTCTTCAGATAAACCGCCAAATCCGGCCCGGTTAACTTCTGGCCGGTTTACACCGCGGGGTATATCCTCGACAAATATTATATGTCTGATACTAGTATATGATACTCCTCATTACAACTAACCTAATTAATCACGGACAGACTGCTGGTTTGACTAGAGATAGACTCCACTCAGACTATCTATTGGCTCCTCGCTTTTCAAAGCTTTTTTTTCCGTTGATAGTTTGTTCCCAGAAGTTTTGAATCGATGGAAAGAAGAGCACTCAACCACAGGCAGTCAGAAGATTTATCATTTCTTTTGGATTTCCCATCTGAATCAGTCAATCAAGGCATCCGATCATTTTTTTTTCTTGGAACAAAAACGCACGTAACGTCCGGTTTTGAATTAATAAAACCACAAGGCAGCATCCACACAAAGTTTTAAACGATGCAAACCAATAAAACATAAGTTTCTCGGGCTCGACGTCCCGGCAAAGGCTAAGCAACATCCAGTTTAAGGCTCACAAAAGCGGAGGAAAATATAAGGCTCAATGCAAAAGACTCAAGCTGGCGGTCCTCCTTGTCGTGACTTCACCATGCTCAGCTTGATCTACTCCATAACCTTGATCATGCGGTCCTCATCACGCGTCTTTCCAAACGGCGCCCGGGCCTGTAAGAAAATGTGACATTTGAAGATAATATCAGTTGGGTGGGCAGGGAACTTATGTTCTATTGTGATTTTGTTCCACACCAACCAAAGCGACCATAGTAGCGCCCCCACGCAACGCCAAGCAACCCTTGCATTGGTACCCCTCTGTGCCGAAAGCAATGTCAACAAATCATCGTTAGACTGCGGGTTCCAATTCTGCTTGAAAGTGTCCCTAACCACACTTCACGCAAATCTAGCAAGACAACAACAGAAGAACACGTGGTTTGCGTTTTCCCCTAGACCGCAAATGGCACATTTCCGTCCGCCGGCCCGTTTCGTTTGGCCACATAATCCGAGGTTGGAAGGCGGTTGTGAAACATTTGCCACATGAAAATCTTGATCTTTAGGGGGGTGCCGGCTTTCCATAGCCCCCTAGCCATGTCTAGCGCGTTTCCCTGAGTCATCTGGTCGTAAAGAGATTTAACCGAGAATTCCGGGAGGAGATAAGCTTCCATATAATTGAGTCATTCTCTTGGCTAAGGTTCCTCCCCTCCAGGTCAGCCACCAGCGCAGCCCAGCTAGCAGCCTCCCCTGCCTTTAGAGCCCGAAAGAAGGTGATCGTCGGCGGGTGAACTCGCAGGGCGTCGGCTACCATAATGTTAGTGTCAGTGGCAAGTTGGTATACTCCGAATGAGTGTAATAGCTGTAACCACTAATATATGTCTGAAATATATCACAAATTTAAAATTACCGTATTTGCCTCGTAAAATATGTTCATATCATAAATTATTTTATTACTACAATTTTTATGCAATTTTATGAGTAAAACTTGTTTTAGTGACTTTTATGTATATTACAAGTGAAACCGTGGACAAGTTAGATCATAGCAAAATTGTAAATTGACTTGAGCAAGAACATGAGATCCCAAACTCTTTCTCGACGGCATCTCATCGTCCATCACGGTCGCAAGAGCTCGACCATATCTGGCAAGCCGACGACGTAGAGTATGGTTGCCTATAAACAGTCTCGAGAACATTCATTTATTGACTAATTTTTGGACGGTGGACCCCAAAAAACACTTCGACGCCCCGTGATGGTGTCCTGTACCAGAAGGTACTCACCATGTTGTCTCCTGGCCAAGTGGACCGGGTGGAGGACCCCCATGACTGTTTATAAGTGGGCATCTCAAGGAGGCCCATGGTGCATAGAAGGTATATTCCCGAAGACTTGGTGCATACTTCAAGACTTGGAGTTCATCTACAACACGATTACCATAGCCGGTCGGCTTATCTATAACCCTAGTCCCCCTTATTATCTATATAAACCAAGGGTAGGTTTCGTAGACGACACAACAATCTCGTGGCAGATCACTTGTTTGTACTTCATCCCAAATTAATACATACACAAGGATGACTTAGGGTATTATCTCATCGAGAGAGCCCGAACCTGGATAAAACCTCCTATTTAGACTACTCGCTCGGGACCCCCTACCCGAGGTTCGCCGGAATCGACTCCGTCATTGGTGGCCCATATAGGTCTCGCTACGTAGTCGTCGCGATTCGAGTGGGAACAAGATCAAAGAGCAGATTAGCGCCGGCATGACCTTCGTGCCAGACTAGCTCTTTGTTTTTGGCAGCATCACCCTTTTCGCTGACTCGACCGGCTAGCTAGGCCAGGTCGAGAACTTAGCTCCCAGACATATCATGAGATTTGGCAACTTGGAGTACATCATGAACTCACGCGGAGAGCTAGCTTTCTCGAGCTGGGTGTCAGACCAGATCGAGGAGCAGTAGGACGCACCCGTCCCGACCCCGGTGTCAGATCAGGATCATGACAAGAACTTCTCATCGGACACGATCATCTCCTCTGACCCGATGACCCAACCTAAGGGGCAAGTGGCAGATCCCGTCCTACATAATGATCCCTGACTAATGTCAGAGCGGATCATGGAAAAACTTTGCCTGACGCTGATGTCAGATCGAGCCGAGGAAGACTACAACAAAGCCCTTACGAATGAGATGTTAGATCAGATCTAGAGGCTCACTATGTCAGACGACCATTCCTCTATTTATATGATCAGATCTGGGATTCACTGGGGAAGGTTTGATTTTTTGACCCATCCATTGATACGTCTCCAACGTATCTATAATTTTTAAGTATTCATAATGTTATATTATCATTTTTGGATGTTTACAATCATTTTACAGCAACTTTATATCATTTCTTGGGACTAACCTATTGACATAGTGTCCAGTGCTAGTTGCTGTTTTTTGCTTGTTTTTTACATCGTAGAAAATCAATATCAAACGAAGTCCAAAACGCAGCGAAACTTTTTGGATATTTTTTTGGACCAGAAGACATCCAGTGGGGCAAATAAGTGCCAGAGGGGAGCCCCGAGTGGGCACAACCCACCTGGGCATGCCTGGGGCCCAAGCACGCCCTGGTGGGTTGTGCCCACCTCGGTGGCCTCCCACACCACCTCTTCATCCTATAAATTGCCAAATATTCCAAAACCCCCGAGGATAACCCTAGATCAGAAGTTCCACCACCGCAAGCCTCTGTAGCCACGAAAAAACAATCTAGACCCCATTCCGTCACTCTGTCGTAGGGGGAAATCATCACCGGTGGCCATCTTCATCATCCCGGTGGCCACCATGATGAGGAGGGAGTAGTCCACCCTCGCGAGCGGTTGATCGCTTTCCTGGTTCGACCTATTTTTTTGTTTTATTCACAATTTTCTCTGGGTTTTTTTCTTTGTTTCTTTCTCGGATGTCATTGATTTTTCTTTTCCTTTTTATGTGTTTCTTTATCGGGATTCTTTTTGCTTTTCCTGATTTCTTTCTTCATTTTTTCTTGGCTTTTAATTTGTTTTCCTTTTATTCATTGTTACTCTCTTTGTTTTCTCGGTTTCATTCTTTTTGCATTGGTTTCTTCATCTTTTCATTTATTTTCCTTTTTTTGTTTTTATTGGCTTTCTTCATATTTCTTTGTTTTTTTCTAGATGTTTTATCGGTTTCATTTTTTTCAACACGTGTTAACCTTTTGTACACATTCAACATTTTTCTTATACATTAGAAACATTTTTTATACACACATTTAACATTTTCAAATACATGATTACACTTTTCTTAAAAAACATATTTTTATGTCTACTTTTTCTATACACATATTTTTGATTTATATCCAATACATATTTAACATCTTTCAAATACAAGTTTAACATTTTTTGAATACATGATCAACATTTTTTCTATACACGTTTAACCTTTTTTTCAAAATGCTTGATTAACGTTTTTCAAGTACAAGATTAAGAAAATTGATACATGTTCAACATTTTTCTATACACATTTAATATTTTTTTAAATGCTTGATTAAAAAATTTAAATTACAAAATTAGCATATTCTAAATACTTTGTCAACATTTCTTCTATACACATTTAAATGTTTTGTAAAATGCTTGATTAACATTTTTCAAGTACAAGATTAACATTTTTAATGCATGGCAATATTTTTTATACACATTTAACATTTTTCAAATTGCTTGATTAAAATTTTAAAGTTCAAGATTAATGCATTTTAATACATGGTAAACATTTTTTATAGACATTTAACATTTTTCAAAATGCTTGATTAGCTATTTGTAAGTGTAAGTTTAACAGTTTTGGAATAGATGGTCAACATTTTTTCTATGCAGCTTTCCCATTTTTTTCAAAATGCGTGACTAATATTTTTCAAGTACAAGATTCACACCTTCTCAAAGACTCCCGTTGCACTGAGAACACAATTCAGAACCCATTTTTAATACAATGTCAACATTTTTTCTATACACATTTAACGTTTTTTCAAATGTTTGATTATCATTTTTAATGCATAATATTAATTTTTTTGAATATCATCTACTCTTTTCTATACATAGTTAGCATTTTGTTTTTGCAAAATGCTTGATTGTCATTTTCCAAGTACAAGATTAACATTTTTTAATACATGGTAAACATTGTCTCTATACACAATTAACATTTTTCAAATGCTTGATTAACACTTTTCAAAAAGAAGATTAACATTTTTTAATACATGGTCAACATTTTTCTGTACAAATTTAACGTTTCTCAAAATGATTGAGTAACAATTTTCAAGTACAAGATTAACATTTTTTAATACTACATGGCAACATTCTTTCTATACACGTATACATTTAAAAAAATTCGAATGCTTGATTAACATTGTACAAACACTTACTTAACATATTTTTTCAAATGGTTGATTATCATTTTGTTTAATACATTATCAATTTTGTTTGACACACATTATAGTTTTTCGATACATTTTCTATATACATATTATACGCTTTTCAAATGCTTGGATAACATTTTTTTTCAAGTGATTTAGGTGTAAAATGTTTTTTTGGAATACATTTACTTGGAATATTTGGAAGTATAAACTAAAGTAAAATAAAAGAAAGCGAAAAACGAAAAGAAAAAACGTGAAAAAAAACACGATGCTGTGGCTCCCGCGTGCCTGGGCCGGCCCATCTTGCGGTCGGCTTGACGCGAGAGTTCCGTAGACACAGGGGCGCCCTCGCGGGACGAGGGGAGAAGCGGCGGCAAGCGGCGGCGCAGGTGAGCTCCGGCCTCGCCCCTCCTCCCCCTCCTTTCCTGTCTCCGGCCAGCAACGGCCTTCCCCTCGCCCCTGTAGAGACCCCCCCCCCCCCCCCCCCCCCCGGCGGGGCACCCGCCCGCTCGACATCTCCATCTCCATCTCCGGCCATCCGCGTGCCTCCTCCCTCTCCGCCTCTGCCCCATCCGGCCAGTCTTCATCCCTCCCCTGCCTATCCCACAAATCTTGGATGCGGGGACCTCCCCCACCCCTTCCCCGCCCCGTCTAGTAGCTGGTCGCCGCCCACTCCTGTACCCCATGGCGGCGTCAGCTCGCCTCACTTTTAACCACGTCTTAAATCCTAATTCCTCCCATGCCGGATTCTTAGATGCTAACTACTTCTCTGGAACTTGCAGGTTGTTTCAAGGTCGGCACATCCTGTAGGCCAATCGAAGGTTCGTGGCTAACAAATTCATAGTTTTTGCTCTCCCAGGTTGTTTATATTGCCATGTCACTGCATGTGCTTGCTTCTGTTTACAAATTTGATGGCTTGCTAGTGGATATTGAATGATGTTTCTCCATGATTTGATATGGTCGAGGAAAAATCAGTGTAGCTGCAGCGTGTGCTTTTGGCTTGGTTTATTTGTTCACAAGGCTTGCTGGACCATGTCAAATATAGCTTGGTATATTAATTTGCGTGACTGAATGTGCTGATTGAAGGTTTGTTCGTGCTTTGATATGGCTGAGGAAAAGTAATACTTGAATATATTGGAATGGTTGTTGAACCATGTCATATATGACTTGGTTTATTTATTACGAATGCTTGCTGTAGCATATGTGATATGGCTTAGTTTATTAATTGTGTGATCAAATGACCTTTTGCTGTTGCAAACGGAACAGGATTTCAACAAAAGATTAGGTTTCGTTACAACCTCTTATTATTTCCCATACTATCATTGACTATTCGATCCACATCATTCGTTGCAGTCGGCCTACCATCCCTGGACCAGCCGAAAGCCGAGTCACGGCCGCACCGCAACGCGCCAGATTCCGCGCACCAGCTGTGCCGCCCTCGCCGGGCGGTGAGATCTCCTATCTCTCCTGCCGGCGGGTCGGTGGTTCCAGCGAACAAGATGCTGGGCGTCTCCACCGGCCAGCTTTTGGTCATCCTCGGGGCCTGCTCCGTGATGATGAGTAAGATCTGGAGTCACAGCACCTCTCTTTTCTCTTGCCTTTCGTTTGATCTCATTGCCTGGCTGAGCTGCTAAATCGGATAGGTTATGTTGCGAATTACTGCCATAAGAAGTTGATTTGGGGAGCTCTCTCTTCTCAATTTGTGAGGAACTGCAGCGCGGGTCCTTTTTTCCGTTTAGTCTGATTCATCTGTTCTTGGCAGAGCCCAGTGACATGATCAAGATGGCAAGGGTGGCAGGGAGGATGACCGGGAGAGCAGTCGGTCGCCTCATGCTCTACCGCCGGCAGATGGACGACATCTTCGAGCAGACTGCAGCGAAGAAGGTACCTTGCTGATTCTTGCACATGTATGTGTTTTTGGCGCCATTGTGTGAGTTGATTTTTGTGCTTACATTTTCTCATCATTAGTGCCATGTGAAACCATGTCTTACTCAATGGCGGATCTAGGAATTGAAGTTAGCCGGGGCAAACATTTAAGCTTTAAAAATTTAGGTATAAATGCAAGTCCACTCAACCAAAATTCATGAAATTCAACTAGCAGAAACATGAAAAAGCATTAACAATACTTAAAAACTGAGCCTTGAAGTTTTCCATTTCTTTTTTCCAATTTTAGAAACTGTCTTTTGAGTAAACATTATGTCAAAATAATAATTAAAAAATGCTCCTAGACCTGAAAAGAAACAATAGCGAACATCTCTCTATACTATACTCTTAACAAATCGTAGAATTTATACCATACTTCTTTGAATGCCCGTCAATCATTCCCAATATTTGTGCGAGGAAAATCATGTCCAATCAAATGAGCTGCATACCTACATGCCTAATTGCTACCGACCTCACTTTGAAGTTGAAACACAACATCAAACAAGGTACATGCCTAGTTGCCTGCTGGTCTACATGGAAATCGGCTAGACTAGAGATGAAATAGAAAAACTAATACTCAAAAGGGAAAAAAAATGCAATCTGCTTGTTGCCGCTGCCGCGTGTGCTTATGGTTCGTTGCTGCACCGGCGCAAGTGCAGGAGTTGTTACTGTTGCTGTCTGTGCTTATGGTTCGTTGCTGCACCGGCGCAAGTGCAGGAGTTGTTACTGTTGCCGTCTCTGCTTATGGTTCATTGCTGCACCGGCCCAGTGAATGTATCTTTCCACAATTGGCTGCTGAAAATTCTATCTCTGTCAGATATTATCAGTTTAGGAGGGCTATGCAACTTAATAATGTTCTCCAAGAAACTGTAGCAACAGACTGAACTGTGTAGGGGTGTGAAAGTGGAATAAAATGAGCATATTTGGTAAATCTGTCTACTACCACCAGTATCACCTCCTTCCCGTGAGAATTAGGCAATCCTTCTATAAAGTCCATGGTAATGTATTGCCAGGCCATATTAGCAATGGGCAGAGGGTCTAAGAGACCAGGTATAAGACAATGCTCACCTTTGGCTCTCTGGCAAACAGGACAGTGCGCAATATAATTCTCCACAAACTTCTTTAATCCAGGCCAAAAGAAAATATTCTTAATTCTCTGATAAGTAGCCCTCATACCAGAATGTCCTCCAATAGGAGAAGAATGTAGGGCTGTCAACGGTTTTGTTTTCAGTTCAGTATTGTCACCCACAACAATCGTGCCCTTATATCTGATGATTCCAGAGTGAAAGGAGTATTCTGTAGGGGAGGCATTGTTGTGTAAGAGCAGCTGTTCCAAAATGGGCTTGTAGAGGCTGTCTTGTTGGTAGCTGTCATATAAATCCTGTGCCCAGAGAGGAATTCCCATAGACAGAGTCATGAGCTGATGAACTTTTCTAGAAAGAGCATATACTACTCTGTTGTAGATACCCTTTTTGTACTGAATTGAAAAATCAAATTCCAGTAACTTCATCAATAGCTTATGTTGAATGCCTTCTGTAAGTCTCTGATCAGTGATAAACTTCAGAGACTGCTGGTCTGTTTTGATAATTAACTTTGCTCCCAGAAAATAGTGTCCCCACCTCTTCAAAGCTTCTACTATAGCTAGTGCTTCTTTTTCATAAGTAGACATGACAGAATTCCTAGGGCAAAGAGCTGCACTATAGTAAGCCATTGCTTTTCCATTTTGCATAAGTACAGCTCCAAATTCCAGTGCCAGAGGCATCAGTTTCCAGTACAAAAGGAGTGGATAAATCAGGTAATGCAAGAACAGGGGCAGAGATCACTGCCTGCTTCATCTGCTGAAAAGCAGTGTCCTGAGCTCCAGACCACATGGACTGGCCCTTTCTGAGCATGTCATGCAGTGGCTTACACATAATCCCATAATTCTGAATGAATCTTCTGTAGTAACCAGCCAGACCTAAGAAACTTCTCAACTGAGTGACAGTAGTAGGGGTAACCCAATCTGCAACTGCTTGGATCTTAGAGGGGTCAATAGAAATACCATCAGCAGAGAGAATATGTTCCAAATATTCCACCTGGGGAACAGCAAAGACACATTTGGATATTTTGGCAAATAGCTGATATTTCCTCAAAAGAGAGAAAATTATCTGCAAGTGCTTGATGTGTTCACTCAGATTTGAGCTGTACATCAGGATATCATCAAAGAAAACTAACAAGAATTTTCTTTAGTATGGCCCACGTATGTTGTTCATCACAGCCTGAAAAGTTCTTGGAGCAGTTTACTGGCCAAAAGGCATGACCAAAACTTGCCCAAAGTAAGCTCTGAATGCAGTCTTGTGGATATCCTCCTCCTTCATTCTTATTTGATGATAACCAGACCTCAAGTCCAATTTGGAGAAAATTTTGGCACCATGAAGCTCATCTAGCAGATCCTCAATAACAGGTAATGGGAATTTGTTCTTGATTGTAAGTTCATTGACTTTTCTACAATCAATGCAAAATCTGGAAGTGTTATCCTTCTTTTTAACCAAAATAGCAGGAGGCATATGGGCTCTGACTAGGTCTGATTATGTGTTTGGCAATGAGCTCCTTCACCTGCTTTTCCATCTCTTGTTTCTGCAAATGAGTGACCCTGTATGGTCTAATATTTGGAGGAACAACACCTGGTTTCGGAGGAATAGTGTGGTCTAATGCTCTCTTAGGAGGTAGAGTTACTGGTTCCTCAAAAATATCCTTACACTCCTGTAACAACTGTTGAATTGCTATGGGCAAAGCTGTGTTTCTGTCTGCTTTTAAATGCAAATGATATAGTTGAATAACAAACCCAGGTGTACCCTTATCGAAGATTTTCTGTAGCTGTTCAGCCTGAATTTCAATAGGAACTACAGTACTAGTGCAAATTGCTGTAGTGACTGTTGTTTTGTCAGCTAGAGTGAATGAAAAAGTTTTCAGTGGAATATCAAATGAAATGGAGCTGACCAGAGAAAACCAATCACCCCCAATAATTACATCATGGTGGGGTAGCTCCAAAATTCTGAGGTGATGTTGGAACTTGAGTTTAGCTATATTCATGGGACAATTTGGGACCACAGAAGTAGAAGATAACATTGCTCCTCCTGCCACTGCCACATTCCTGGGTATGGTTGGCAGCAGAGCTCAACCAGTTGAAATGGCAAACTGTTCATCCATAAAAGAAGATGTACTGCCAGCATCCAATAAAGCTACTGCTCTTTTCCATTGATGTGAATTATGATTGTGGGAGTAGAAGAAGAGCTAGTTCCACTTAAAGCCTGAGCAGAAATACACATTGCAGGAGGTTCTGTATTTCACCACCTTCAGTGTTAGTCTGTTGTTCAATTTGTTCCTCTTCCATAACATGGATATTTGGAACTAATTTACATTTATGGCCCTGCACCAACTTATCTCCACATCTCCAGCATTCTCCCACTTTCCTTTCTCTTTGGAACTGAGCATTAGGAGGTTCCAGTTGTTTTAGGGGTTGTTGTTGAGGTAATTGGAGGGGCACATTTCTCTGCTGCGCTGTATTGTTCTGTCTCTGATAGAAGTTGTTGTATGGCACTGGAGGCTTCTTAGGAGGGTGACATGGCTCAATATCTCGCTTACCAGTAACCATCAGTAAGTGTCTGAGGTCTAAGGGGTCTAACTTGATACTTGATGCCCTCTCTAAGTCCCTTTACATAGCACCTCACAAACCAGAGTTCAGAAAGTTCAGGTGTTTCTTCCTGCACATCAGCTAGGAGATCTTCAAATATTTTGGTGTATTCCAACACTGTTAGACTGTTCTGTTTGACTGTGTTAAACTTCTGTTAAATCATAGGAACCTTTGGAGGAAAATCTCTTTGTCAATTCAGTGCAGAATTCAGGCCATGTCAATTACTTTTTCAATAGCCCAGACCTCCTTAACCAGACATCAGCCTCTCCAATGATATAGAGCTGTGCCAATGAAACTTTGTAATTCTCAGGAGCTGCAGCCATTTGGAAATATCTATTGCACCGTCTAATCCATCCCACAGGATCTTCTCCTTCAAATCTGGGAAAATCCATCTTAGGCCCTTTTGTTATAGACTTCATGGAACTATGCTTTCATTTCCTGTTCATAAGTCTTGAAATAACCTTGCCAAAGCTGTCTCTCCCTGCTTTGGTTGAATTGGTTGAAAGCAGGAGTATGAGCTTGTCCTGGAGAAGGAGCAGTAGGTGTATGGTCATTGACACCATCAGGTGGCTGTTGCTTTCTGAGAGGGGCTATATATGGCCTATTGATTCTGATTGGAGGCAAATTGTCACAGTGCCTGTTGAGTTCCTTCTCCAATTCCATTTGTTTCCTGAGAACTTCAGTTCTGGTATTATGCTGTTCTAGTTGACTTTGCTGCAGAGTGGGAAATTTAACAAGCTCCAAGTCTTCAGTAACCAGCTGTTTCTCAGCATTCCTAGAGCTCTGTGGTTGCATAGTTTTCAGAACAGAGCTCGTAGCAGCTAGCTATTTACCCAGATCAAGGACAGCCTTTTGAACATCTCCTACTTGTTCAGAGTTTTCACCTTGTGAAGAAAGAATGGAAACCACGTTGGCCTTGAGCAAATTGACGTCCACTCTCAGATCCGTCGTCGCTTGCTGTTGAGAAAGGAATTCGTCCTTCATGGACAGCACCTCCTGCAAGTCTGATTCGTCCAAACTCTTCGCACCGCGCCCCATCGCCTTGATCTAACGAAGGAGAGAGGAATTTTACCACTGGACCTAACCCTATCTCCTCTGTCGACCCAGTGTGAGATAGTTAGGCAGCTATTTGTAAGAGACCATGGCAGAACTTTGCATCATGTGCATTGACTCATAACCACCCATACCTAAGTTCATGTAAATTTGTTTGTTTGCATCATGTGCATTCACAGTGTGAGATTGTCATAATATCTGTAAGCAAAGGAAACTACTGTTTTCAGAAAAATAGTTGCTAGCTACAGTTCCACACGTTGCATATGCTGTTAGGAGGCTGCTTTTTATTTATAATAATGATAAACTGTAACAGATTGAATGATTTATCAATGCTAACTTGCTAATAGTTCATGCTATTCAACATAATTGAGACATTCTTGTGTTTAAATTCTCGATTATTATGCACAATTAATTTGCGCCCCTCCATTACTCAGATTAATACAGAGCTTCAAGATGCCATGTCAAAGTTACAATCAATTGGTTATGAAGTTCAGAACTTATCTAGAATAATTCCTGGCCAGTTTATCAAAAGGCAGCACAACACAGGTAACTTTTTGTATATGATTACTACAGAAGTTCAGAGTACTGCATTTGACTTAACTAATAGGACCTTTGTTTAAACATCAGAGAGCATGACTGAAGCAGGAACATCTGATGGTTCTGCAACGCAGGTATGACATCTCATTTTCTCTGTCTTAATATAAGTATTTGACTAATTAAATTATCTATTGCATACATTGATGTACGGTGACGTTGTTATAGTTTATTGTTGGGTTGAACGCCCAAATGCACTTGTACATAGTTCATCCTATTGTTTTAAATAGCACGCTATAGCATAAAATGCGTAGGATGCTTCATAGAAATGCAATTTAGGTTTGGATATGTATCAGCCTCTACATCTGTTGTGAAGATGTTTCTTAAGTGTCGATAAAGTTCAGTTATCGGATGCCCTATCTCGCTTCGCTCGACGGCTACGATGGCTTCAGGCAAATTTAACGCTTCGGATTAACTACAGTTACTTTTACTCCGAGAATTACTTTCTGCGCCTATATAATGCCGGGCTCTGGCAACATTTCCATTATTCCCCTTGTTATTCTGCCTCAATGGCTAGAACCTGATACAATGTACAGCTACAGTAATATAGAATGGCCTCCTTGATCGGCCTCAAATCCTAGTTCTGTTCTGCAAATTGCTCGATTTCTTTGTCAATTCCGTTGGATCCTCACTGGGATCTGACAAATTGGTACTCAGAACTTACTGATCCATGGATTCGGGGTGATTTCTCTCTGGATTGAGTGGTTGGCTCCACAAGCTGGTAAAATCCCACCCAATTTCCTACCCTTTTGGCGGCAGTGAAGATCGGCAGTTCAGGTGGCATTGTGGGAGCAGTGATTTCATTCGGGTACAAGTTGGTACGGTGGATCAGTTGCCGCGGATCCTTTCCTTGGTGGTAAAATTTAATCCAAACCAAATACAATAATGATTTAAATTCAAGGCCCAAAATAATTCTTCTTAAACTTCTAATTTTTTTGGGAAGAATCTGATATTTATTATAAGCTCTTTCCAAGATTTCTAGGGTTTAGAAAGGCATTTTGGATACATTGAAGAACATTTAGGGTTTTGCCCTTCAACAAAAACATGAGGCTTTGAAATTCTCTCAATTCAAAATTAATTTAAAGTTAAAACATGATGCATGCAAATGCTCGCTAATGCATTTATTATATTACCATATTCTAGGGCTGTGGCAATTTGAGTCTAGTTGACAGAGTTTACTATGATTATGCAGTCCGGAGAATTTCGTGATGATATTCGCAGTATAATTCGTGATGAAATTGAGAGCTTTTGTAGAAAAAATCCTGATCAATTTACCAGGAGCTTAAATAATCCTGACGGAATTCAGAACTCTGGTGATTATAATGTCTTTCCTTCACTATAATACCATGCTTGTTCCTTTACGATTCAGTATTTTTCCCATGCTTTATTTTATTTGATGACTAATGATTCCTTTTACCAATATATCAGAACAAACAGCTGAAGCTACAAAATTCGATGTAACTAATAAATTTGCAATGACATCTAAGGTATGATGACATGTCTCGTCAATTTTAATGCATGGGCTAGTTTATTAGGCATTGATTGCTGGTTCCCGTAGGACATGGAATCAGCGAATACAAGCTCTACAAATCTGCACAGCCAAGCAATGATGTATGCCAAGCTAAGTGTATCCCCAGGAATTAAGATGAGTTCTTCCATGAGTGTGAGTAATGGAGAACAATTCAAAGAGAGCAATGGACTGCTAAATGTACTCCCAATATCAGCTGAAAGTGCTGGATTGCTTCCGAAACACACAGGTACATAAGCAACGATCTTAACTCCTAACATGTATTTTTCTGCTAGTGCTACCACTGTACTATATGGTCATTGACTTATTCAGTGAACCTGTACATTTTATTAGTGGTATATAACTCAAGAATCAAATTGTGAGTGATAGTCATAGAGAAAAACCTAACCACAAAACTAAGTCCTGTAGTTATACAGAGGAAGACTTCCATATCTTCTTTCCCACGATGTAACATCTGTTGGTGATGTTTTTAAATTTGCTGCAGCATATGTTTGTTTGGATTGCTTCCAAAATCACCAGCAACTATATTCACTTTGCACGACGGTGAAGTATAGGTTCATACAACATGCCATGAATTCTCTTGGCAAGGGTACCTGAGATAAAATTCCTGACATTCTTAAATAATGCTCCAGCTGTACCATTTTGGATCTAAGATAAGCATCAAGGGTTCACTCAGTCACCATAGTTGTAGCCTGATCTTGCCATGTTCATTAAGTGCCCTTCATATTATGTCCTGTACATGACAAGCGGAAGTACTAGTGGATAATCATGGTGGATATTCAAATCCTATTTCAAGACATATAACACGAGTCTAAAATCCATGTCCATTCCAGAGTCAACAAGTCTCTATCAAAACTAGATGATACCCCGAGCGTTGCTGCGGGAATTGGTTGCAATGTATTATTTTGATGAGGTTTGGTTGTCTGGAATCTGAATATGGGAATCAAGACTGCAAATAAAATGATTTATATTTTATTATTATATAGTTGTAAAATATTTGTAGAATATGAATAGTGTTTCTTATGCATGTTGAGATAAATAAAGTAGGGGGTTGATGAATTGGGATGTGTGCATGTTGAGAGAAGCAGTATAAGTAGCATTTCCCATGCATGTTGAGAGAAATGAAAGTAATGGGGTTGATGAGGTGGCATGTGTGCATGTTGAGATAAATAGAACTAGTGGGGATCAACTTCTTAAGTATATAGGATAGGATAACAATAAATGAATACATGTTATGTAAGAGATGATATACACACAGGAATACAGGATGGGGCACAGATCCCAATGTTTTTTTTTTTTGGTGATTGAGATATGGTTGAGGGGAGCGCCTAGTAGGAGATCATGAGCATTTCCTGTGTACAACAGTCTTATTGTAATAATGCCACATTGGATAATTGGTGAGGTGGAAGAGAGAAACGAAGAAAAATTATTGCCTTCTCTTAGCTAAGAAAGAGATGATCTCTTAATAATAAATAAAGATAAGACATTTTCCCCATTGTACTAGATATGCCTTCTTCTATTTGCATGTTTTCTAATTTAATTTCAACCACCCCATGATTTTAGGATCATAAAAGTGCAATTGTTAGAGCTAACACCAACATATAATGCATTGTATAACATGTTTTATTTTTGTCTTCTCTAGATGACATGGAATACATAAGAGAAATTGCCTTATTAACCACTATACATGCTCTTAAGTGATATACTGCAACAACTCTCCTATCACTGCAGACCAATATATGTTCCGTGTTATTATATCTTGACAGGTGAGCCAAAAGGTTCAGATATACTCCTGGAGGCTGTGCTTGAAGCAGAGGTTGCAGAGAACGCTAAATTTTTCGTCTCACAGCCTCATGATCAGTTGCCCAAGGAGTAACAGCATCTTTTTCATCTTTCAATAGCTGTTGATACATCAGTTGCACATTAAACTTTCTTGGTAACTCTGAAGACAGCTTTGATGGCTGGTGATGGCATGTTCTGATCTTCACCTCAGCGGCACCATCTTACATTCTGACTTCATGTTGACCTAAATGGAGATGGAACTGATGGAATGTTGAGTTAACTGTTAAGGTGTAAATGCTGGGCAGTGGTAGCCTTCTTGTTTGTTTTTTAAAAAAATCTTTGTGCTCTAACATGTATTAGTATGTTGATGCGCTGTGTTTCACTGTGATGATTGAAGAAGGTTGAGTTAGCTGCAACGGGAAATATGTGGTATGATAGAAAGTACTATGTGGTTATACTGTGTGTCATTGGGATGATCACATTGTTCAACACATACCATGTAGTTGTGTAGAAAATATGTAGTTGAAACTGGATTTTGTTTTTTATTTGTCCTTTTTATTTTGATATGTGGCCAACAAAATCATGTTGTGAATAGTTGCCAGTTCAGTATTTGCTGTTTCACACTATTTGCTGTTTCACACGTACTGTACCTATCCTCTCTGCCTGATTGATCGTTTGTATGAATGAAATCTTATGAGAAATTAAACCGAGAACCATAAAGGCAAGCCAACATATGTAGCAAGAACATGCAGATGTATATTTTTTAACTATACGATAATCCAATACAGTATATAATATGTATTTTTGTTTTTCATATATTATTAACCCAAATGTTTCATACACCAAAAACTTATTGACATATATCGCAACATATTCCTATCGCAACACGCGGGGTAGCATCTAGTAGAAGATGAGCCACAAACAGAGTATCATGGCCTACTCACCGAGTTAGAGAAACTTGTTTCGACGACAGACGTTGTGAATCTTATAGTCTGTGTAGGCTAAATTAGGCAAAAAAGACGGATCCCCTTCTACGATGCTCCGGTACCCTTTATATAGCCCTGGTTATGAAATACTCAATGTCAGTGCGTGGGGGACGTATTGTGATATGAATTGGACCATGGTATTATATTACAATACGTATTACCCTTTTCCTCTTTGTCATAGAGTGTCATTCCTTTGATGTAGTGTACTTCGATGAAAGTCTCCTTCATGGTTGGTGGTGTTTGTCCTTGTGCTGGTGATATAGGACCAACTCCTATTGTTGCCAAACCTTCATAATTTGGAGGTGCAAATGGAGAAAAATCGCAAAGATCACATCAATCTCAAGAATAAACACAAATGATAAGGATCACCACACAAGTTTACTCAAATCACCGCCAAGGAGGATACACACCAAGATCCAACACAGACATGGGTAATAGCTAACTAATGTAGGGTTCTTCCCAAATCTCTAAGAGTGATGGGGTCTTGAGAGATAGCCTTCTCCAATCCAAAGGATGTAGAGTTCTTGGTAATCCACAAGGGATTTTTCTCCTAAAGGAGGCCTTGACCCTCGAAGAAAAGATAAAGATGAGCAAAGGCTCTATCAAAATTTGTTCATATGCTATGCTAGCCCTAGAAAATAGATGGAGTAGAGACTATATAAGTGGCTGGAGGTAGGTGGAGAAGCATGGCGACACACCACTACATGGTGTAGCGTGCCTGTCTTTGACATATAGCCCATGAAATGCCGTCTCATGAACCTTATATCCCTTCAGGTTGTACAACAGAAACATAGTGTGTCCAATACGAACTTGTAACATTACAAACCATTTTTCAAAAGATTCAAACCATCGGCACCTGAAACACACGGTACCACCATGATAGTACGATTGATATCCTATAGGCTTAATCACGACCAACGTGACCAGGTTCTTTACTACGTCTAATCCACACCTACTGACCTAGCCCTTTTTCTTCCTGTTCTGCTCCATACGCTATGAAGTAGTCACCGCCTTCAACTACACTTGACATATATGACTTCTCGTAGAAGTACTCTCTGGCTGCTTCGGGGCCATCTGACATCTCCTCCAAATATTCAGATTATAGAGTAGAATACAAAAGGATGAGTACAGGTCTACAGGAAGTACTCAACAAGTTCATAGATATTGTGAGTGGATAGAAACCTATCACTAACGTTGAGACCAAATAGATCACATCAATGCTTTCATGCAAAAATCGTGTAGAGTCAAAGTTTATGTAAAATTCATGTGATCCACTACCACATGCGCGGACAACATGGACCTACACCTCACATACAGGCCACCGGAGATTTGGCACACACAATATTGTTCTAAGTTCATTCTGAACCTGTTGGCTTTGGTAGCCAGGTTTCGTGTCACTGACAGCTGGGACCTAGAATGCAGCTCCCTAAAATTACAAAGTTTTCACCATGCAAAAAATATGGCTCCTCCAATTGCTACATTTTTTTTTGAGGGATCCTCCAATTTGTACGTGCGCGCGCGTGAGCCGAACGAACGAAACCCGTCACCTGCTCGCCACGTCAGCGATCCGCGCCGAAAGTGCATCTGGCTCGTCCATCGCAACAGCGGCGAGCGGCTGGTATCACTCCACGTCACCGATCCGCGGCACGACCGCTCCACCAATCAGCGCCCACCTCTTCCCTCCTATAAATCACTCCATCCCCTCCCCTCACGCTACAACCTATCTGCAATTCCCCACCAGCTCTCCCACCTCCCACCGAAACCCCACACCTCACCTTCGAAGCGGCGGCGGCGGCGGCATCCATGGCGCCCAAGGCGGAGAAGAAGCCGGCGGCGAAGAAGCCCGCGGAGGAGGAGCCCGCGGCGGAGAAGGCCCCCGCGGCGAAGAAGCCCAAGGCCGAGAAGCGGCTGCCGGCGGGGAAGACCTCCGCCGGCAAGGAGGGCGGCGACAAGAAGGGCGGGAAGAAGAAGGCCAAGAAGAGCGTGGAGACGTACAAGATCTACATCTTCAAGGTGCTGAAGCAGGTGCACCCCGACATCGGCATCTCCTCCAAGGCCATGTCCATCATGAACTCCTTCATCAACGACATCTTCGAGAAGCTCGCCGGCGAGGCCGCCAAGCTCGCCCGCTACAACAAGAAGCCCACCATCACGTCCCGGGAGATCCAGACCTCGGTCCGCCTCGTCCTCCCCGGCGAGCTCGCCAAGCACGCCGTCTCCGAGGGCACCAAGGCCGTCACCAAGTTCACCTCCTCCTAGGCTCCTGCCTTCTTCTCTGAGAGCCCCCCTCTCTTCTGGTTCCTCGTGGTGTGTGATGAATCGACTGTAGTTAGATTATGTCCCGACTGCCATCTTGTAAGAAAATGTGCTCTAAGCACTGCTGTTTGGCAGATCTCAAGTAACCCTATTCAACGCTGAAATTTCTGAAGAAATGCTAAAGTTGTTGCCGCTTCAATCTTACTCGCCTCTAGTTAGGATGTTCCGACTGTGTCATCTTGTAAGAAGCATGTGCTCTCTGCAGCCTTATTCAGATCTGAAGTAACTTCGTTGAACAATGCTATTTCCTTGGAAATATCTGAAGATATTATTCGTTGCTGCTTCAGTCTGATTTATAAGCCTCTATGTTGCCACTTTTTAACAGATGCCTTACTGTTGTGATCATATTGTTAAAATCTACTCTCATTGTGCCAATCTCTGCTGTTATCTCAATCTAGATCTAAATGAATATCAGTAATGTTGCATCAATCTGATTCATTTCTGTGTGTGATCCTTTACTTTCACAGAATTCTTACTATGGTTGATCGTCATTATGCAGCATTTCTCTACGTGCAGTGCAGTTTGATGTGCGACCTGTTGTTATGATCAAGTATGGTCATCTGTAAATCTCTCCAGATAACGCTGCTGAACTTAGACATCTTTACTCTGCTTCTTCCCTTGCGATATGTGGATTAAATGAACTTAAAAACATGAATGAAGCGTTCGAGTTTATCACCTGACCTTTTCTGTTTAAAATGAACACCAGGGTATAAATCTTCAAGTGCCTTTCTTGTTCAAGCTTGCAGGCCCGCGGCGGCGCTGAAGACTCATTAGCATCAAGGGCTAAGTTATTGAAGTTACTGAAGTTGCTCCACGGTTTATATGGATAGATGTGCTCACAAATAGTAAGACCACCAGGATTAGTAAAAGGTGCAGGATCATACTGGATAAGTGGCGTGGTTGTGAAGCAGGTGTGTTTAGTGAATTTGGATGGTCGAGACATTTTTTGAGCAAATATGGATCCATGCGATGTATGTTATGAACATGTGGTCTTTTTGTGAGAAGTGTAGTTCCATAGATAGATTTATGCCACTTCTGAATTTTCTGATCGTGGTGTGACAACTTTGATCAAAATTATTTTAGTTGACTCGCCTTGGACTGATTTTCTTTATTTTGCCCTGTGATCTTGTAGACTCAAGAATAGTCATGGTTACTCTCTTGATAAGTGACATGGATATGCACTTCGTAGTGTATCATGTTTATTCACAATCTTCAGTACTTGTGTTCAACTGATATTATTTTTCTGAATCTACTGATTTCTTTGTCAAGTCCGACTGGCACGGATTACAATGATATTGGTGGTCTGAAGCTTTTATAGAAGCATTTGTGTGTTCTCAAGCTTAGGATTTCAAGGAGCAAGGGTAGAATTTTACAATCTGCTTTTGTCTTGCACTTCCACTGATCTGCTGCTGAAGAATGTTCTTCAGATTCATTAGTCACCTTGATGTCTTTTTTCAAGGATATGTTTGAGATCTGATTTCATTAAACGCACTAGATTTGGAGATGAGAATTTACTGAACATTCATATCATTCGTAACATTGATTTCATCTGAGCTGGGGCTGTGACTGCACAGGAGGACATGAGCGAGAAGCGGATGTGTGCTTCTTAGATGAGGATCGCACGATGGCTAGCTCCACCCAGCCCCTCTACCCCGTCGCCCTTCTTGATGCCACGTCCAGATCGATGAACCTAAACTTGTGGTGAGCCCTTCCTCCATTGTTCTCATGAAGACTTCTCGTTTTAAAATTTTGCAATGGCGTTAGTTGCATATATTAATTTGAAATGTGTGGCAAATTGCCAATGCTTAATATATGTTATCTTTCTAGGCCTACTTGTGTTTAAGGTTCAGTTTCGCCTGCAATAATATTAAGTTTATAATGTCAGCACACTCTATTATTATTATGCATCCGCATGTTATGCTGGGGGAAATTTTTACTGGAATGAAAAAACAAATTATTTGTATTTATCTCTTTTACATTGACTTGATTTATTTTAGATACCCAGTCTGATTAGTGTTTTACAGGCACAGAACAAGAAGATTGATCACTTCTGTTTTGTTTCCAATGCTTTATTCCTCGGCTCTACTTAACAATATTTGGACCTCCTTTACAGTAGCTGAGTAGCATGATTAGATTAGAGGAATGAAAGAAAAATGTGCTTGAATTAGCCATCGATTTGGCCTAGGATTTAGTTTCAGGGTTCCTGCCATTGATCTCTCGGTTCTGCAGTTGTCTATTGAATTTTTTTAGTATCTAAAAATGCAGACCAGTTATTTAGTGAATTTTTAAAATTTCAGTTATATTTTATCAAAAATTTTACTTAGCTTTGCAAGGTGGTATGTACTCATGTAGTTATTCTGCCAGGAGAACTTTATGGCTGTGCTGAGGAGAAGGTATACTGATTGATCTGCATGAAACATGATGCATACTTGAACGATTGCAGTGCTCTTCATTTTCTGCAACGATTGTAGTGTTAATTGTGTTATGTTGCATAGTGCAGGTATGCAGCCTTGTTCAGCAGGTACTTTATCAAAGTCCAAATGCTCGGGTTCACCGCCACAGTGCCTGCGGTGCAACACAGGCTTGCTGTGTCACCTGATCCACCGCCTTGCCTGCTCTCTGTTGGCTTGCATGCTTTTAATGCCTCACTGTTACCGCCGCTATCGATTGATCATATCAGGTGCCATCCTTCTAGAGTCCCACCCAATGAAAGTCTGAACAGTGTTAGGAGATGACCTGTCACAGCAAGCAAAAAAGCACTGCTGCAATGGCCCATGTAGGTCTCCAATTCCAAATCACCTTGCTTGAGTGCTCGTATGAGCTCTGGATATGCTCTCGTATTGTCCCAGGTCGTACTGATTTATCACTTTTGGCGAAATCTGACGAAGCTATTTCTTTGGTTTGAGAGAGTTAATCTGTTTTGCCGAGGACAATCCATACACAAGGTTCTCTGGTTGTCTAGATTAACTAATAGGATGGAAGTTTAAGTTTGTTGAAGGTGTTTTTTTAGAGCCTGGGGCCTGATTTCATTTCATTCTCTTGGGCTCTTCTCTTAAAATACTTGACCAGGTGCCGCTGATAGTTAATACATCAATAGCTTGGATGGTTCTGTATTTGTTCTATTTAGACTTATAATTTTTCGAGAATTATAATGGAGTATTTTTTAGGTTGTCTTGATCTAGAGCTTTTATCGCCTCTCCAATAATCTGTTGAAAGAAAAACTTTTACCTGGAGCATCCTATTGATACATATAACTGATATGTGATGTCATGTGTACTGCATAATATGCAATCCACTTATCAGGTGGGGGAAACTCTCTCCCCCCCCCCCCCCCCCTGTTTGAACATTCAAAAAAAAAACTTATCCAGGATTCTATGGTCTGCATTAATAATGGAATTTGTATTACCGGAGGTGTTATTTAAGTGATATTTTTTGGGTTTGGTATCACTTCTGTCCTTGGTAGGAGATCTTTGATCAGGGACACCATTGTATAAAAGGTAATAATTGAGAATTCATGGGTGATGTAAAATTTGCAGTATGATATTTTCAGGCAGTAGTTACTTGAGTGTCGACATTTTTGTATCATTGTTTCACTTTTTTAGAATTAATGATTTATCTAGTTCTGCACACTGCATGCTCGCCATGGAATTGTAAATATCATACTGGCCTGAAATGGGCGTGGGACGACTACGTCTGGCAGGAGATGGAGCGCCGGCATCGCGCCCTCAAAGAGATCGCTGCCCGGCCGCGGCCGCGACGAGGGCGGCATCATCATCCTCGACGACAGCAACGACGATGCACCCGGGCCGTCCAACCCCCCACGCATCGGCGACACGGGTCAGGGGTGCAACAAGGACGGCGGTGACTACACCACACTAGTAGAAAACAGGGTTTTGGTTCGGCCAGAAAAGAGCATTAATCCCGGTTGCATTATGAACCAGAACTAATGTGAGCATTAGTCCCGGTTCGAGCGGCTAGGGCACCATACATGCATTAGTCCCGGTTCAAATGGGATCTTTAGTCCCGGTTGGTGCCACGAACCAAGACTAAAGGGTGCGATGCCCATTAGTACCGGTTCGTGGCACGAACCGGTACTAAAGGTTAGACCTTTAGTCCCGGTTCGAGGCACCAACCAGGACAAATGGGATTGAGGCATTAGTACCGGTTCGTGGCACCAATCGATACTAAAGGTACCTTTACTTGTTACCTTTAGTACCGATTGGTGCCACGAACCGGTACTAATGGTGCAATTTCCAAATTCTACCCCCCCCGCCCCCGTGTATCGTCTTTTCAGTTTTGTAAAAAGCAAAAGAAAATGATAAAACTTCAAAAGTTAAAATCCTTCGAGATGTAGTTGTGTTACTACATCTACTAGTTAGGAAAATTTAAAAACTTAAATTTGGACATGTTTTGCAAAAAGTATAGGGAAAATGTAAAACAGCTATAACTTTTGCATACGATGTCAGAAAAAAGTATAATATATCAAAATGTTCAGCACGAAAATCCGCATTTGATTTTGACAGCCTACGGCCTGTTTGCAAATTTTTAGAATTCTCAAATTCTAAAAGGAAAAAAAATTATGCTCAAATTTCAGTTTTTTTTGAATTTTCGTTAAGTCTGGTCAAACTACTTATTCAAGAAGTATTAGTGTTACTAAATAATTATTCAAGAATATTAGCGTTACTAAATAATTATTTCAGGTTTTTTTGAATTTTGGTCAAATCTGGTCAAACTATGGTCAAACTACTTATTCAAGAAACATTAGTGTTACTAAATAATTATTGTTTTTTAGAACAATAGTTTTAAACTCAAATAGTGAAATGTGTGACTTCATGCTCAAGCTAAACTCCTGAGAGTTAATAGGATTGACATCTTACTATTGCCAGAAAAACAACAAGTGCAGACTTGGAAACGAGGGAGAATAGAACCCAGAAGTTACGCGTGCTCAGGCTGGGGTAGTGAGAGGATGGGTGACCACCCGGAAAGTTAGATGATTTAAAATGATGAGGGGTGATTAGAGATTAGAGGTTAAATTGAGCAGTGATGAGGGGTGATTAGAGATTAGAGATTAAAATAATTCAGAAATTAAAAAATTCGGGAAAAAATTTCAATTTTTTTTTCAAAAAAATCATAAATTTTCCTTTAATTAGTACCGGTTGGTAACAAAGATGGACCTCCACATTTTCCTTTAGTACCGGTTCGTATAAGAACCGGGACTAAAGGGGGGAGGGCTTTAGTAACGACCCTTTAGTCCTGGTATGAACCGGGACAAATGACCCTTTTTCTGGCATGTAGAAGGTTGAAGGCGGCGGGCGGCGGTGGTAGTGTAGTAGTAGTAGTCGTCGATGTTTTTAGTTTATTTTTAAGTTATGTTTTTAATTTGTACAAATATTAATGAAACACCTAAATTTTCTTCAAATTTGTGTCGTGTTTGGCCGAATTTTAATAGAGTTTGGTTTTTAAAAGACGGCGTCTAGGACGACCTCAGGGCGGCGGTTGGGAAACCGACCACCCCACGCCCATTTTATCGCCAGTTGGTCCCCAGGCGACGCTATTTTAAGCCACTAGGGAGCCGAACGGCTGGAGATGCTCTAAGCCAAAAAAACCGTGGATTGGATTCACCTGTATGAACCTATACAGTAAAATCAAGTAACAAATAATACCAATATATATAAGTTCGTGTTGAACTACCAACATTTGTTGTGTTCATTCGATCCCAGTACGATTACAAGTTTACAACTATACCAGCTCCTAACATAAAGTCTCCACTTAAATATGTTCTTTGGTACTATTTCCTTTGTCCACAATTAATTGTTGCATAAATGGATGTATCTAGCTGAATGTATTTTAGTTCTAGTTACATTCATTTTTATCCATTTTTATGACAATTAATTTGAGGCGGAGAGAGTATTTTATTAGCTTAAAACATTACATCGAGACAATACAAGTATAGGACTTCAAGAGTACACACCCGGCCTTGTAACGTTAAACCCCTCTTTCAATATGATCCGTCAACCGGTAACATCGACACACACGGCGATGGCTGTGCGGGCCTAACCAACGTATGGAGTGGTGGCAACGTTGCCAGTCCCATCGAAGAAGACACGGACCCGCTCTCCGTTTAACCCAGGGGCCACGCTGGTGCCGTATGGGAGCACCTCGATGGCGACGTCGGGCCTGTCGGTGCCGACCTGAGTCACGGCCTGCGTCGCCGGCCAGCCCACCACCTCCGGCCACGACGTCTTGGCGGTGCTCATCTTCTGTTCCTCCTTTTCTCCTCGCTCCTGAGATCAATCTGCAGCACAAATGCACAATGTGTTCAGTCGTGAACGTTTAGATGGACACAGAGTAGAACAAAGATTGCAAGAGGGGATGCATGTACGTACGAGCTAGGTAGAACTACACGACTGCTGGATGAGCTGCTGCTTGACTTGTGCTGTGACTATGTTAGATATGGATGATACTTATAGGGCAGCCGGAGGATGATATGGTGTGTACAGGGCATGTGCCGCCGTTGCCGGAACCTTGGCTTTGTCACCCGGCCTTGTGTGCTGTGACTAAGTCTGCGAGGCCACATGTGTTCGAAAAATGTTATTAAGGTACCCCTTGTGCGGTTGGATCTATAGCAAAAACTATCCTAACCTAACCAACCAAGAATTGGTATTTGGTACATGAAATGTTTTCTAGCTTTTGGTCTGTTATTTCAATTTAAAAGGGAGTTTGATGCTTTTGGTACATCAAACTCCTAGTAAAAACTATCCTAACCTGCATGGATTTTGTCCTCCTTGAATCTGTCGCTCTGCCGGGCTTGTTTTATTTTTTGGGGGCAAATGAGAGCCCCCCTCTCCGATTTCATTTAAAGAAATCATATGGTCTTAGGCAGACTACATACCCCAACCAAACTACCACTACTAAGTTGCCGAGCCTGACAGAGTGGATAAAGACAGAAAATCATGTTTTGTATGTAGTTTGGTTGCCTGCATTCCCCAGTATGAATGAACAGAAACACACGAACGAGTGTTTGGTTGCAAGCCCTTGCTACCTAGATGCAAAGTGGTGCCGTTTGGTTACATATAACACATGTGTTGTGATAACCTCTTGTTTGAGTGGTGAGATTTGATACGTCTCCAACGTATCTATAATTTTTAATTATTTTATGCTATTATATTATCATTCTTATACACTTTATAGCCAACCAAGGATTGGTATTTGGTACATGAAATGTTTTTTAGCCTTTGGTCTGTTATTTCGATTTAAAAGGGAGTTTGATACTTTTGGTACATTAAACTCCTAGCAAAAACTATCCTAACCTGCAAGGATTTTGTCCTCCTTGCATCTGTCGCTCTGCCGGGCTTGTTTTTTTTTTTGGGGCAAATGAGAGCCCCCCTCTCCGATTTCATTTACAGCTCGTTTGGCTCCTATGATTTAATTTCATTTGGCAGAAATCAAATGAAATGAAATCTCTATCAGATTTCATTCGGCAAAATCCAGATTCCAAATCCAAATTTTAAGTTTGGCTGTCACTATGATTTTGAGAAGAAATACTTACCAACAACAAACTTTGGCCAATTGGATCCCGCGGCAAGGCTCATTACGACCACTGGGTAAGGTGTATATGGCGGGCATAACTAAAGTGGCTGATTTGTTGAACGAGGAAGGTTCGGGCTGGGATGTGCACAAGATCGACGCCATGTTCACCCCTTCAGATGCTGATGATATCAAACAAGTAGCTGTGTGTGTGGGGGGGGGGGGGGGGTATTGGAGCCGACGACTATTTGGCTTGGAATGGTACAAAGAATGGGGTGTTTAGTGTGCGATCGGCATACCATTTGGCGGTCTCACTGAAGCGTGTGAGGACTGGACAGCCGGCCTCTTCATCTTCGGTACAGGACCACAGTGGATACCTGGGCTTATGGAGCACAAATGCACCAGGCAAGGCCAAAATCCATGTCTGGAGGATGATCCGCAATGGCCTGGCTGTGGGTCATGAGCTGCACCGACGTCAGATCAAACTGGGGGTGTTCTGTGTGGCCTGCGGTCGTGAGGAGACGGTGTTTCACAGATTCTGGGCTTGCCCACACTCCTCCCAGTTTTGGCAGATTTTGTCTTCAGAGAAGGGCGTCGCGGTGGCAGCATCACCGCTTCCTATGGACTCCCAGTAGGCACTCTCGAGCTGGCTGCTTTCTTTCTTTGCAGGTGCAAATGAAGATGAGAAACAAGCTATGATTCATGCAATGTACAGGTTGTGGCAAGCTCGTAATGAAACGCAAGATGGAAGAAGGATTGCTCATCCACGTGAGGTTGTCGAAGGTGTCTACTCACACCTGGTGGAGTGGAGAGATGTTCATGCTGTGGAAGCAAGGGCTCCGAAGCCTCGTCAGGTGCAGAAGTGGGAGGCCCCGGCGCCGGGCTGGGTTAAGGTAAACTCGGATGGAGCTGTCTCCAAGCAGAGAAACTCGGGGGGCGGGGGTGCGGTGCTTCGAGATCATGGTGGAGCTTTCAGAACTGGGGTATGTCACTTCTTCCCTAACATGGCGGTCCCTGAAGCCTCTGAGATTCTTGCTTGCCGGCGGGGTGTGCAGCTTGCTGTCGAGCTTGGTGTTCAGCGTATACACCTTGAGCTTGATAGCATGGCTGTGGTTCAGATGTTAAAACAACCTGGACGGTGCCTGAGTGCTGTTGGTCCGTGGATTCAAGAGATAAAGGAGCGGCTCAACTCTTGCTTGGAATTTCGTGTCGAGTCGGTGCGTCGTTCGGCAAACGTTGTTGCACATAAATTCGCTAAAGTAGGTGTGGGTGATGAACTATGTAAGGTGTGGTTAGGGTCTCCCCCTAACTTTGTGCTTGATGTAATTGCTGATGACATTCCCAGCTTTGCTGGCTAAATAAAGATGCAGCAGCGTTGATCCTAAAAAAACAAACTTTGGCCAACAACGCTTCTTCATATTCATCAGCGATCGATCCAACTGACTAACACGATTGATCAACCAAAGACCAAGGTTCAGGCGTACATTACACCTGATGAGAGCGACAAGAGGAGTATGGCGGCCCGCTCCTCGCCCAGGCAGGACGGGTTCCTCCGCCGCATCCGCATACGGCGTCGCTGCTTGAGCACCGCGTCCTTGGCGAACCCCACCATGTGGAGCTCAACTGTGTGCGTCGTTTTTGTAGTCGTCTTGGTTTTCTTGGTGCTGGCCTTCTCCTCCTGACCTTTTCATCGTCGCCGGCCTCACTAGTGCAGAACCGGGCAATAGCACCGGTTCATAAGGCCATTTAGTGCCGGTTCGTAAGGTCCTTTATTGCCGGTTCGGTAACCGATATTAAAGTGTGGGCACCAAAGACCCCCCCTTTAGTACCGGTTCAGCACGAACCGGTGCTAAAGGGCAACCACGTGGCACGAGCCAGCTCCGGGGGCAGGAAGCCCTTTAGTACCGGTTGGTGACACCAACCGGTATTAAAAGGTTGGGGTTTTTGGGTTTATGATTTTTTTCATTTAATTTTGTGTTTTCCATTTAATTCTTTTTCGTTTGCTGGTATTTTACGATACTACTTATTGTACACGTTATGCATATATATAAATAGAATTTCTAGTAGAACCGATCATTATATATATATATATATATATCATCGAATGTCTCACAACCATCATTAATTAATTCACACATATATACACACATTTATATATATACAATTAGCTAGCTATATACAATTTCTCCTAATTGGTGCCTTCGGAGCCAGTGGCATTAGCCTAATTGGTGCCTTCGGAGCACGATGACAATTGAAAGTGGTTCATGGGGCGGTAGCGGGTAATAGTATTCTCCTTTGAGATTTATGACCTGGTCGAGCAAAAATCCCGCTATTTCCTCTTGAATTGCTTTTATGCGCTTCTCTGCTAGGAGCTGCTCCCGCACCTCTCTGAACTGTTAAGAAGGAGATCAATATGCATGTGTATTAGTTGTGTGACTAGATATCGATAATGGTGTAAAAATTGTGAATAGTGTTCTGACAAACGTACCCAGTCCTGTCTTTGAGATCTGCTCCTTTCGGACGCCATCATGCGAATATTCTCGCAAACGTAGTATGCACACAAATTATTTCCCGGCACCTGCTTCAGGGCCTTTACGAGAATGGAATTTGATCAGATAATAATTAATCAAGCATGATAATTAAAGAGATGACAGCTAGCTAGCTAGTACTACTTAATTATTTACCTTGGGTCGATACCATTTCAGCTTTCGTTTTCATTGGCCTGGAGTGACGCTGATGAACTTTGCCCAAGCCTTGCCCGCCGACAAAGAAAATGAATAAAGGGGTTATTAAATAGTTCATATTAGGAAATGACGAACTAAATAGGCCGAGATATAGTTAATAATGATTAAAATTACCTGTTGACTATCCCAAACAAGATGGTGTAGTCACTTTCTTTTTTAAGTAGTGAGTCCAGTATTTCAACTGTTCCTTTATCAACTTTAATGATTAACAAGATCCAGTGAAATCTGCATGCACACACGTTTGCATGTATTAATTAAGCGGACACATGTAAGCAAAAACATGTAGCTAGCTAGTAGGCAAAAACAGAATTTGTAATACAAGACAGTGTGACTCACTCGAAGTTGTAAGGAAGTAGTATATCCTCATTGGTATTGAGGCGCTTGAAGAACTCTAGCATGCTTTCCTCTACACTTTTTTCATAATATGCATCTAATTTCCATGTGTATTCATTAATGGTATTTGGGTCAATGAACTAATGCCATAGCGTTCACCTTTTTTCATTTCATACATCTACATCCTGCATAATACCACAGAAAAGAATATAGTGAGGATAATTACAGGTAATGATTGATCAAAATGATCACTACAGCTAGCTTGAGACTTAAATTACAGAAAGAAATCACTTACAGACAATAGCAACTGACGATAGATTTGTCGAGTGCGTCTTGATTGTATAACTGAAATAGTTCTGAATACTCAACGGACACAGCTTTCTCATGGAAATAATGATCCTTCTTGACATTCACCATGAGGGACTCTCGATTGGAAATCTTGGTAATGTTCATGTACCATTGATGCAATTCATACATTCTCGTTGGGAGCTTCTTGACCTTGTCTGGCTCGACCAAAGGTTGGCCCCGGACATATTTCCGTTTTATTTCCTCCTCTCTAAGCGGAGACATGGGCTCGATATCGATGAGTTGTCCAACAGTGATCTTGAGCATTTCAGCCTGCCTTATATGCTCCTCGGTTATTACCACATCGCCCAGCTCGGGAACATAAACGGTTTACCCACAATAATATTGGGCGCACCTACTCTCATGTGTTGTTGGCACAACAAGCGGGAGAATTGATTGCGCCGCCTGTTCTCCCAGCTGGGGAACGGTTTTACCGCATTTTTTGCCAGCTGATTTGCTCGAGCTCGAGCTCGCCTCTTTCTGTAGACATGCTCGATTTAACTTCCTGAGGTGGCGCTCATAGTCTGTGTCAACAGACTTGGGAGCTGGTGGTCTAGCCATACGAATGAAGTGGTCAATCTTTTCCTCAGGCACTTTCTCCCTTGGCGGCGGTGGTGGTTTCGGTGCAAAATGGGCTTCCACCTCGGCCTTCGATATGGCTACGTTTTCCTCCTCGGACTTGTCGTAAGGCCTCTGCGTAAGAGGCGCGAGGCTGCTTGGACCATATTGAAATCGCTTGCCTCCGCCTGTACCTCCCGTCCTACCTCGACTTGTACTGCTACGCACCATAGCCGCGGCGGCTCTCTTCCGTGATTGCTGAGGCAGCGGAGACGGCTGATGTGGCTGAGTTGGACGAGGAGGAGTGGCCTGAAGCTGTGCCGGACTTGGAGGGGGAGTGGTCTGAAGTTGTGCCGGACTTGGAGGAGGAGTGGTCTGACGCTGTGTCAGACTTGGAGGAGGAGTGGCCTGACGCTTTGCCGGACTTGGAGGAGGAGGAGTGGCCTGACGCGTTGGTGGACTTGGAGGAGCGGGAGTCTGCTGACTCGGTGGCGGACTTCGATGAGGAGTCGGCTGACGCGGTGTCGGTGGCCTTCGAAAAATGACGCAATCCTTTCTCCATAGGATGATACGATGTTTGGCCTTTCCGAGTGTGTGCTCCTCGTCACCTCCAGGAATGTCAAGCTCTAGCCCTGAATATTGGTCCACCACCTCATCAACCAAGACACGACCATAGCCCGCTGGAATCGGGTTGCAATGGAAGGTTGCCTCGGGGGGATTTGTAAAAGCAACGGCGTCCGCCACCTTCATGGATATGTTCTTCATTTTGAAGTGTAGCTCGCAGTTAGTGTTCTCCATGATGTCATTCATAGGGTATCTATCCAGCATTGCGTCACCCGGGGCGGAACCCACGCTGCTTCTCGGCATGGATGGGACGGTGCTATCCAATGCTGGATCATCCGGTAGCTGCTGCAGCTGCTGAGACCCCCTTTGCTGGCTAAGTGAGTCGATCTGCTCCTACTGCCGCTGGAATTTGACTGCCAAGTCCGCGTGCGCTGATTCTAGGCCTTAAAGGCATTCATAGTCCAGCTTCCTCTACTCCTCCTCCATCTTCCTCTTCTTCTCCTCCGCAATCTTCTTTCTCGCACGGGTTCTGTAGTCGGCGTTCCAGTCCGAAAACCCCTCATACCACGGAATAGCGCCCTTGCCTCGTGTTCTTCCTGGGTGTTCAGGATTTCCCAGGGCACGCGTAAGCTCGTCGTTCTCTCTGTTGGGCTGGAACACCCCCGATCGAGCCACTTCTATTGCAACAAGTAGCTTATCTCCGGCTCCATTCAGACATGCCTTCTTCGAAACTTTGCCTGTCTTCGGGTCCAACTCCCCCCATGCGCATAGAACCAAGTCCTGCACCTGGGGGGGCCAGCTCAATGTTTCTGGAGTGACACCTGTATCCTCCATCTCTTTCTCAGACTTAGCCCACTTAGGCATTGCCACCGCGTAGCCACCTGACCCCAGCTTATGGAACTTATCCTTTTTTTCGGCATTGGCCTTGTTTATTCTCGACCGTTCCTTAGATAATTCCGAATCCTTGAATTTCATGAAATCGTCCCAATGAGCACTTTGCTTCTCTAGTGTTCCCTCGAATACTGGAGTCTTCCTTCCTCCCTTGACGTACTTCTCCATACACGATTCTTGTGGTTGTTGAATGCAACCGCCATCTTCCTGTGACGCCCGGATAATCAAGCTACAGTAACCACACACTAATGGTGCCAGGTCATCATATTTAAAAGTTTGCTAAACCTCAATTGCTTAAAACTAAGTTTAAATTCAAATTCAAATAACAGGTCAGATTGTAATTTATTAAAACAGTAGATTAAAAATGTTCCAACGGTTGTAAATAATCACTAACTAATTAAAAATCGTCAACCAACATTATGGGGAATGTTTATATGCCTCTACGATAATTAAGCAGGAGCAAACAACATTTGAATTAACTTTTTAAAGATAAAAAAATATTTATCCTTTCCAAAATGATTTGAAACTTTGTGTGCAGCTCCATTATATGAACCAATATTTATGTGCCAAATTTTGTATTCAATAAAATTCATTTGTTAGTTGGAGCTAAATACAAAAAAAAGAGTACCCCCCTCCCGCTGGGCCCCAACCCAGCTAATCAGTTGGCCGGCCCAGCCGGCCACCCCGCTCGCCTGGCCTACTAAGGCCCCGCTGCCACCACCGCGACCTAACCCGTTCCCCACGACCCCCACTTTCCCCCCTCGTTCCCCTCCTCCCGATCTGGATCGAGACGGGGCGAATCGCCCCGACCCCATCTCCCCCCGATCCGCCGGCCATGAAGGTCCCGTGCGCCCGCAGCTTCACCTCCAGCCGGCCGCCGCCTCACGTCGCCCTCCTCATCTCCGCCTCGCCTCATCGCCGGACCACCCCCGAGCCCGCTGCCCTGCCCGACCGGCCCCTGTGAGCACGCCTCCCCCTCTCCGTCCACACGCTCACCGCAACCGTCGCCGGCGCCGCGGTCACCACGCCCCTCCCCGCTCCGCACTCACGCGCTCACGCGCCCGACTGTCCCCTGCCTGCGTGCGCGTCCGTGGCCTCGCTACCGCCACCTGCTGCCGCCGCTCCACACACGCTTGCCCACCTACGCCTCGCCGCGACCCGTGCCTTGTGTTGGTCGCCGCTCGCCCTGGTCGCGTCCAGGGCGCACCCCCCCGCAGCTGCTCGCCCGCTTTCGCGCCCCCTGCTGCGCTACGTCGCCTGCTACCTTTGCCTCTGCCGCCGCCGCTACTGCTGCTCCGTGTGCTGCCGTCTCTACTATGGCCCTGCTGCCGAGCGTCGGCCGCCCCGACTCCGTCCGACGCGCCCGCCCCAGGCCTCCATGCCGCCTGCCCTGCTTGCTCGTCGGCGGTGGCACTGGCCAAGTCCAGCCGCGGCTGGCAAGAGCCACCACCGAGCCCGATTAGTTTAGGGCCTAATCCCCCCTTCCCCACTAATCTGCTGCTAACCACCGAGACCCACCACTACTAAAACTAATTAAATCAATATGTTAAAATAAAGTGACCCAATGACAGGTAGACCCCGCCTCTAAATATCTTTTTTTAAAGAATGCGTTAAAACTGTAGGTGTGACACCTGGCCCCCACTGGCCCTCTTTGACCAGTCAACTGGGACTGTTGACTGTTGACTCAGCAGTCAACAGGTCCCACCTGTCATAGACATCCACACACTCCTGGGTACACTTACGTGTACCCATAGCAGTTCTGTATTCTGCTAACCACCGAGACCCACCACTACTAAAACTAATTAAATCAATCTGTTAAAATAAAGTGACCCGATGACAGGTAGACCCCACCTCTAAATATCTTTTTTTAAAGAATGTGTTAAAACTGCAGGTATGACACCTGGGCCCCACTGGCCCTCTTTGACTAGTCAACTTGGACTGTTGACTGTTGACTCAGCAGTCAACAGGTCCCACCTGTCATAGACATCCACACACTCCTGGGTACACTTACGTGTACCCATAGCAGTTCTGTATTTAATATTTTCGAATTAAAAAGGATTCCAGAAATTGCAGAATATTAATTAAACTTCAAAAATTAATATAAAAAACCTTATCTTGAATGAAGAAGTTTTATATATGAAAGTTGCTCAGAACGACGAGACGAATCCGAATACGCAGTTCGTTCGTTCGCCACACATCCCTAGCATAGCGAACGTGCAACAATACCCCTCCGATTCGTCTGTCCGAAAACGTCAAACACCGGGAATACTTTCCCGGATGTTTTCCCCCTTCGCCAGTAGCACCTACTACTACGTTAGGTCACCTCTAGCACCGCGTAATGCCATGTTACACTTTGTGATGCTTTGACTGCTTTGTTATTTATTGTGTTCCCCCTCCGTTACTTCTTTCCGGTAGACCTCGAGACTTCCGGCGAACCCCAGTTCGACTACGGTGTTGATGACCCCTCCTTCTTGCCGGAGCAACCAGGCAAGCCCCCCCCCTTGATCACCAGATATCGCCTACTCTCCTCTATACTGCTTGCATTAGAGTAGTGTAGCATGTTACTGCTTTCCGTTAATCCTATCCTGATGCATCACCTGTCCTTGTTACTACTGTTGTTACCTTTACCTGCAATCCTAATCCTTAGTATAGGATGCTAATTTATCATCAGTGGCCATGCATTCTTGTCCGTCTGCCATGCTATACTATCGGGCCGTGATCACTCGGGAGGTGATCATGGGTATATACTGTATACTTTATACATGATACATGTGATGACTAAAGTCGGGTTGGCTCGAGGAGTACCTGCGGTTGATTCACGAATTGGGGGCTGGAAGGACATACTTTCCCGATAGCCCTCTGTGTGGATCTTTGTGGCGAAGCGACATGGCAGGTTGAGACCACCTAGGAGAGAGGTGGGCCTAGTCCTGGTCGGCGTTCGCGGTTATTTCACAATAACACATTTAACGAGATCTTCGTATTTGATCTGAGTCTGGCCACTGGCCTATACGCACTAACCATCTACGCTGGGACAGTTATGGGCACTCGACGTCGTGGTATCAGCCGAAGCCTTCGTGACGTCAGCGACTGAGCGGCGCGCGCCGGGTTGGACCGCGTAACGCAACTTCCTTTGTAATGGAGGTTGCTAGGTCTGCTCACCAGCCGCGTACGCAACGTGCAGGTGTGCAATGGGCGATGGGCCCAGACCCCTGCGCCATAGGATTTAGACCGGCGTGCTGACCTCTCTGTTGTGCCTAGGTAGGGCTGCGACGTGTTGATCTTTCGAGGCCGGGCATGACCCAGACAAGTGTGTCCGGACAAAGGGGATCGAGCGTGTTGGGAAATGTGGTGCACCCCTGCAGGGAAGTTGATCTATTCGAATAGCCGTGTCCCTCGGTAAAAGGACGACCCGGAGTTGTACCTTGACCTTATGACAACTAGAACCAAATACTTAATAAAACACACCCTTCCAAGTGCCAGATACAACCGGTGATCGCTCTCTCACAGGGCGACGAGGGGAGGATCATCGGTTAGGATTATGCTATGCGATGTTACTTGGTGAACTTACCATCTACTCTCTTCTCCTGCTGCAAGATGGAGGTTACCAGAAGCGTAGTCTTTGATAGGACTAGCTATCCCCCTCTTATTCCGGCATTCTGCAGTTCAGTCCACATATGTTACCCCTTTTCCATTTGATACCAACACATACATATGTAGTGTAGCTCCTTGCTTGCGAGTACTTTGGATGAGTACTCACGGTTGCTTTGCTCCCCTTTTCCCCCTTTCTATACCTGATTGCTGTGACCAGACGATGGAGTCCAGGAGCCAGACGCCACCGTCGACGACGACGACTACTACTCGGGAGGTGCCTACTACTACATGCAGCCCGCTGACGATGACCAATAGTAGTTTAGGAGGATCCTAGGTAGGAGGCCTGCGCCTCTTTCGATCTGTATCCCAGTTTGTGCTAGCCTTCTTAAGGCAAACTTGTTTAACTTATATCTGTACTGAGATATTGTTGCTTCTGCTGACTCGTCTATGATCGAGCTCTTGTATTCGAGCCCTCGAGGCCCCTGGCTTGTAATATGATGCTTGTATGACTTATTTTTACTTGTAGAGTTGTGTTGTGATATATTCTCGTGAGTCCCTAATCTTGATCGTACATGTTTGCGTGTATGGTTAGTGTACGATTGAATCGGGGGCGTCACAAGTTGGTATCAGAGCCGACTTCCTGTAGGAATTCCCCTTCCATACTCCTTGGCCGAAGTCGAGTCTAGACATTACAAAACTTTTTACTAACATGGCTGTGTGTCTTACGGGCCCACGTAGCCATTTGGGTGGTATTAGGATCTTTTACTCCTCGACCTTTACTCTGGGATTGTGATCTCTCTTCTATTCGGGTTTATTGAATTTACTAAAATCTAACTTTAGGATCTCGTTACCACTTCCTCCCGGAGAACCCCTCACTCCAGATGATTGCTCCGTGAACCCGAAGAATTTGAAGATACTCTCCGATATTCTCTCGAGACCTTGTGCCTGTCGCTTTTGCAATTCCTACCATCGAAACATCCCGATGGATAAATACTTACACCTGTCGTTCTTACTTTTATTCCCAGTTGATCTTGTTATTACAAGATACCCCGAAATTCTCTCTAATGTTCCGAGAATACTTTGTGCCTACTGCCTTGCAGTTCTTGCCACATGAATATCCCTACGGATAATTTCTCGCACTTACCGAGTATCCACTCCTCCCCAGTTGATTCATGTATGTCACCAATCTTTGAAATTCCATTCGATCTTCCGAAAATCCTTAGGAGCGTATTGCTCTTGAAATTTTTGCTTGATGGCATTATGGTCAATCCCATAAGTCTCGTAATCATATTGGCATCCCTTGTCATTATCATTTTGAGTCCGTTGATTCAAAATGTTGCGAATGCTCACAATCCTCAATCAGATCCTAGAATTCATCCTTTCGGCTCAGACGTCATTTTAAACATGAGCTGAATCTCGACCAATCAAATTGTTGTTGATTTTACCCCTAAGCTTACTCAACCTATCCATCCTTAATCAGAGCGTTTGCTTCTGATCCTTTGATTTGGAAATCATAATTCCTTTACATGTGAGCTTTGAATTAGCTAGTTGCTTCTATAATCCAATGCCTTCGCATTGTTTCTTCCTCTGGTTGTGTGCCGATACTCACATCAGTTTCGCTATGGACCGTCGGATCCTTTGTTGAAATATCATCTGACAGTGTCCTTCATATTCAATCACCTTGTGAGTTCTTCCCCGGATACATAATGCCTTTGGTAAATTATATCCTCTGCTTTCTCAACCATGCTCTACTTTCGAGCTTGTATAAATTACTCCTAAAGTTTGTGGTATATGTTCCTAAGAGGCCCTGATGGGTTGGACCTATGCCTTTTCTAATCTGTGTGAACCCGGAAACTACTACAGGTCATACTCTACTATTGTCATGCCAGATAAAATTTCTACACTACAGCCTCATCAAAAGCGAGAAGTAAAATGCAAGGTTATGCATTGAAGAAGTGGGAGTCGACCTTGAGCCTTTGTGTTCATGCCCATGGGACTGATGTGGAACTTTTCATCGAAGCTTCTTGTAAATGATAATAACCCCCTTGTTATACGTTCGTCCTGTATCTATGTTTGGTCCTTTGCAATCATGGTTTCGACCATATTTTCTCCTTAATATCATTTCTCAGACAATTTGAAGTACTTGTCTTGTGCAGATCATTGCACCTGTCCAACCTTTACTTTGATCTACTATCGAGTATTACACTATGATATCTTGATAATGTCATGGAACTACATAACCTCTTATGGGTTCTTCATTAACTATTATTTCTCACTGATTCCAATTTTTCTGGGTTCTGGGTTGTCGTCAACCGAGAACACCGATATGTGAACTGATTCCGCAGTCCGGTTCGATAACCCTAATTAATTTTCGTTGCTTATGAGTTTAATAATCCTTCAAGTCATTCCTAGCCTGATCGGTTATACCATTATTGGGCTAATTTTTAACGGTGCTACCTGGTTCTTTTTCCTGGAGCGCAATTTTCGATGATGAGCAAATCATGCGTCGATCTTCGTCGTCTAATCAATTCTCCTCGAATAGCAAACTTGATTCCAAGTTTGTGTCATACCCATGGTTCCGATAACCTTTCGCTTCATCATTCCTTTGACTTGATGTCATCGTCGACCGATTACATCTTCATGGAACCTCTCAACAAAATTTGTCATGATCATCATCAACATTCTGAGTTCTTCCAGGATATCAATTGAATTCATGATGAGAAATACCATCCTTGCCTCTCGATGATTTGTGTTGTCATCGACCACTTTATTGCCTTCCCTCCAACACAAACTTGTTCGTGTTCCGTGTTATACCTTGAGTTCCTTGCTATCCAGCATTTGTTCTTCTTTACCTTGGAGTATTACCATCTTTTATGTCAAGAATATCATGAGGATTACTCCACCTCTTAAGAATTCTTGGTATAGTGATACTTCTCACCATCACCATTCTTTCTTGGTCCCCATGTTGATTCCAACAAGTGAATGGTGTTGTTTGGATTCTTTCCTTCTAGCAACCCTATTGCTTTGAAGTTAATGTCGGCCGTTCATTCTTAGACTATTGATTATTGAATCACCATTCTGACATTGGTCGTGCAACCCAACCCATATTTCGGGCGCACCTTTCAACCAATGTTTAATTGTGTATGTTTTCCTTGAGCATACTTCATTATATCATTTGATCTGACAAATGCTATCTCCTTATACACATAATTGTGGAGACCCATCTTTTTGGATACCTAGTTGAATTATCACGGAGTCCATCAGCCACCTCCTCATCCTCTCCTTGGTTTAATGATGAACTCTTGTTTCGGAGCCTTGCTTCCGTACGTTATTTCCCGAGAACTTTACAATGTCATCTCATGAATTTGTGTTGCACCTTTCCTTCTCAGGCCTCCTGAGTCTGAGGTATTTTGACACCATTAGATTTGAATCTCGGTCAGATATCATGGTTGGGACATGTTTTCAAGAGTTATAATGTTGGTCTTTATATGACCTGGTATGGTGGTGTCATGTCTAGCACACTTGGCCGGAGGACCTATTGTTATAGTTTTCTTTTTAGCAAGGTTAGCCACTCTTCCAAGGGGAAATTGTAAGACTTACACTATAAGTTGTTCCCGATGGATCCTTTGTGTTTCCAAAGTCTGATCTTCACCTGATGACCATGTCAATGCTATCTCGAAGCATGTTTGTGGTACTCCGGTCTTCCATAATAACATTTGAAGCGCAATGCTTAATTTTTCTTTATAAATTATCCTAACACCATTGTATGGGTAAAGTCATGAAATTTCTCTCCCCTACCTAAAGGGTTTTCTACATTATATCCTGTCATGGATATCATGCTCCGCTTGTCCTTGGAAAGAATATACCCTTGAAATATGTGTTTAAACACATTTTCCTTTCCATTGTTCTGTTTAATCTGATAATCATATTTTCCTTTCCATTGGTTGGTTTAACGTTTCTTGTGATCTATATGACCTAAGCAGTAATATTCTCCTGCTTATGTAAACACCTCGGTGTACAATTTTGTCAGCAAGACCTTGTTACTATTGTTGATGACATTCTGGTAGCCACCGATGGATGAGAACTTTGCCAATTGGTCCGCCTCGTTTCAACGAGCAGGAAAATTGTTCTCTTCATCCCTCGCCCTTGGTACCGACGTGGCCGACATAATTGATAGGCTATCCTCTGACATGCCTTATTATCATGACTATGCAAAATATCACCGCCCTTTCTACTTTTAACCCACATGCTGGGCCCATAACCCACAGGTCCCAGGATCGAAACCTGACTGTCCTGTATACCCCTATCTTCGAAGTTATTCCTCACGATTGTCTTCGTATGAAGATCACCAGCCACCTTACTAGACATGATCTAATCTGGCATCAGACGCGATACTTATTCTCGTTGCTCTGGACCCCTTTCACACTTTGTTTCAGGCATCGCACGATTGCCTACCCGCTCGAAACATCTCATGGTACCTACTTACTTTGCTCTCGATATTGTCTTAAGTTTCCATTCGAGTTACTTTCCGCCACCATCCAAGATGTTATCAACTAGATAGTCGACCTTTCAGAGGTCCGTTTTTCCGAAGTTACCCCTTGTCCTTCATACGTACAATGAAGACTCCAAAGAAAGGATGACGACTTCATCATGATGACCTGAAGCCGAGGTATGAAGACATCAACGTTATGGATCGACCACTTAGAGAAGAGCAACCAAGACCGAGAAGACTCGATAGAATTTCATAGCCACATCTTTCCCTTACTCCCCTCTTAAATCTTAGGACGAGATTTCTTATAGTGGAGGAGAATTGTGATGCCCGGATAATTAAGCTACAGTAATCACACACTAATGGTGCCAGGTCATCATATTTAAAAATTTGCTAAACCTCAATTTCTTAAAACTAAGTTTAAATTCAAATAACAGGTCAGATTATAATTTATTAAAACAGTAGATTAAAAATGTTCCAACGGTTGTAAATAATCACTAACTAATTAAAAATCGTCAACCAACATTATGGGGAATGTTTATATGCCTCTACGATAATTAAGCAGGAGCAAACAACATTTGAATTAACTTTTTAAAGATAAAAAAATATTTATCCTTTCCAAAATGATTTGAAACTTTGTGTGCAGCTCCATTATATGAACCAATATTTATGTGCCAAATTTTGTATTCAATAAAATTCATTTGTTAGCTAGAGCTAAATACAAAAAAAAGAGTACCCCCCTCCCCGCTGGGCCCCAACCCAGCTAATCAGTTGGCCGGCCCAGCCGGCCACCCCGCTCGCCTGGCCTACTAAGGCCCCGCTGCCACCACCGCGACCTAACCCATTCCGCACGACCCCACTTTCCCCCGTTGTTCCGCTCCTCCCGATCTGGATCGAGACGGGGCGAATCGCCCCGACCCCATCTCCCCCCCGATCCGCCGGCCATGGAGGTCCCGTGCGCCCGTAGCTTCACCTCTAGCCGGCCGCCGCCTCACGTCGCCCTCCTCATCTCCGCCGTGCCTCATCGCCGGACCACCCCGAGCCCGCTGCCCTGCCCGACCGGCCCCTGTGAGCACGCCTCCCCCTCTCCGTCCACACGCTCACCGCAACCGTTGCCGGCGCCGCGGTCACCACGTCCCTCCCCGCTCCGCATGCACGCGCTCACGCGCCCGATTGTCCCCTGCCTGCGTGCCCGTCCGTGGCCTCCCTACCGCCACCTGCTGCCGCCGCTCCGCACACGCTTGCCCACCTGCGCCTCACCGCGGCCCGTGCCTTGCACTAGTCGCCGCTCGCCCTGGCCGCGTACGCGTCCAGGGCGCACCCCCTCGCAGCTGCTCGCCCGCTTCCGCGCCCCCCTGCTGCGCTGCGCCACCTGCTACCTTCGCCTCTGCCGCCGCCGCTACTGCTGCTCCGCGTGCTGCCATCTCTGCTATGGCCCCGCTGCAGCGCGTCGGCCGCCCCGGCTCCGTCCGGCGTGCCCGCCGCAAGCCTCCATGCCGCCTGCCCTGCTCGCTCGCTGCCAGCGGTGCTGGCCAAGTCCAGCCGCGGCTGGCAAGAGCCACCACCGAGCCCGATTAGTTTAGGGCCTAATCCCCCCTTCCCCACTAATCTGTTGCTAACCACCGAGACCCACCACTACTAAAACTAATTAAATCAATCTGTTAAAATAAAGTGACCCAATGACAGGTAGACCCCACCTCTAAATATCTTTTTTTAAAGAATGTGTTAAAACTGTAGGTATGACACCCGGGCCCCACTGGCCCTCTTTGACCAGTCAACTGGGACTGTTGACTGTTGACTCAGCAGTCAACAGGTCCCACCCATAGCAGTTCTGTATTTAATATTTTCGAATTAAAAAGCATTCCAAGAATTGCAGAATATTAATAAAACTTCAAAAATTAATATAAAAAAACCTTATCTTGAATGAAAATATTTTATATATGAAAGTTGCTCAGAACAACGAGACGAATCCGAATACGCAGTCTGTTCGTCCGCCACACATCCCTAGCATAGCGAACGTGCAACAATAACCCATCCGAATACCGCGAATACTTTCCAGGATGTTTTCCCCCTTCGCCAGTAGCACCTACTACTACGTTTGGTCACCTCTAGCACCACGTAATGCCGTGTTACACTTTGTGATGCTTTGACTGCTTTGTTATTTATTGTGTTCCCCCTTCGTTACTTCTTTCTGGTAGACCTTGAGACTGTCGGCGAACCCCAGTTCGACTACGGTGTTGATGACCCCTCCTTCTTGCCGGAGCAACCAGGCAAGCCCCCCCTTGATCACCAGATATCGCCTACTCTCCTCTATACTGCTTGCATTAGAGTAGTGTAGCATGTTACTGCTTTCCGTTAATCCTATCCTGATGCATCGCCTGTCCTTGTTACTACTGTTGTTACCTTTACCTGCAATCCTAATGCTTAGTATAGGATGCTAGTTTATCATCAGTGGCCATGCATTCTTGTCCATCTGCCATGCTATACTATCGGGACGTGATCACTCAGGAGGTGATCACGGGTATGTACTGTATACTTTATACATGATACATGTGATGACTAAAGTCGGGTTGGCTCGAGGAGTACCCACGGTTGATTCATGAATTGGGAGCTGGAAGGACATACTTCCCTGATAGCCCTCTGTGTGGATCTTTGTGGCGAAGCGATAGGGCAGGTTGAGACCACCTAGGAGAGAGGTGGGCCTGGTCCTGGTCGGCGTTCGCGATTATTTCACAATAACACGTTTAACGAGATCTTGGTATTTGATCTGAGTCTGGCCATTGGCCCATACGCACTAACCATCTACGTGGGGACAGTTATGGGCACTCGACGTCGTGGTATCAGCCGAAGCCTTCGTGACGTCAGCGACTAAGTGGCGCGCACCGGGTTGGACCGCGTAACGCAACTTCCTTTGTAATGGAGGTTGCTAGGTCTGCTCACCGGCCACGTACGCAACGTGCAGGTGTGCAATGGGCGATGGGCCCAGACCCCTGCGCCATAGGATTTAGACCGGCGTGCTGACCTCTCTATTGTGCCTAGGTAGGGATGCGACGTGTTGATCTTCCGAGGCCGGGCATGACCCAGACAAGTGTGTCCGGACAAAGGGGATCGAGCGTGTTGGGAAATGTGGCGCACCCCTACAGGGAAGTTGATCTATTCGAATAGCTGTGTCCCTCGGTAAAAGGACGACCCGGAGTTGTACCTTGACCTTATGACAACTAGAACCGGATACTTAATAAAACACACCCTTCCAAGTGCCAGATACAACCGGTGATCGCTCTCTCACAGGGCGACGAGGGGAGGATCATTGGTTAGGATTATGCTATGCAATGTTACTTGGTGAAGTTACCATCTACTCTCTTCTCCTATTGCAAGATGGAGGTTACCAGAAGCGTAGTCTCCGATAGGACTAGCTATCCCCCTCTTATTTCGGCATTCTGCAGTTCATTCCACATATGTTACCCCTTTTCCATTTGATACCAACGCATACATATGTAGTGTAGCTCCTTGCTTGCGAGTACTTTGGATGAGTACTCAAGGTTGCTTTGCTCCCCCCTTTCCCCCTTTCTATACCCGATTGCTGCGACCAGACGATGGAGTCCAGGAGCCATACGCCACCGTCGATGACGACTACTACTACTCGGGAGGTGCCTACTACTATGTGCAGCACGCTGACGACGACCAAGAGTAGTTTAGGAGGATCCCAGGCAGGAGGCCTGCGCCTCTTTCGATCTGTATCCCAGTTTGTGCTAGCCTTCTTAAGGCAAACTTGTTTAACTTATATCTGTACTCAGATATTGTTGCTTCTGCTGACTCGTCTATGATCGAGCTCTTGTATTCGAGCCCCCGAGGCCCCTGGCTTGTAATATGATGCTTGTATGACTTATTTTTATTTGTAGAGTTGTGTTGTGATATCTTCTCGTGAGTCCCTGATCTTGATCGTACACATTTGTGTGTATGGTTAGTGTACGATTGAATCGGGGGCGTCGCACTTCCTAAGAGCAGCGTCCTTGAATTTCTCCACATCTGCATCTGTGAAATGATCTGGTAGGGTGAAATGTCCCATGAGAGTTTCCCAAAGCAGAACTTTTTGTCTGTCATCGACAAAAGTAAGATCTGGACGTGGCTTTGCTGGCTCTCTCCATTCTTGAAGGGACATCGGGAGTTGGTCCTTCACAAGAACTCCGCATTGACGAATGAACTTGTCCGCAATCTTCTTAGGCGCTAATGGTTCGCCATTAGGTTTGATGGCCTCGATATTGTACTTTACGCCCTCCTCCAACTTTTTGTTCGGGCCTTGTTTCCTGCTGCCTGAAGATTTGCTCGATCCGGATGGCTGAAAGAAGAAAGATCGATTCGTTAATATATCTTCAAGTCATTTAAAACATGTGATGATCACCAGATACCTGCTTATATAAATATACCTCGCCGGTCTTTGTTGTTTCAAGATCAACATTTTCTTTGTCATCAATATCATAATCATAGTTCATGACTTCATCAATTCGGTCGTCGCGATCGAATATCATATCACCCTCCCCGGTGTTGTTTAGATATCCGGAGCCGTCATAATCTTCTTCATTCTGATCATCATCTGGCCCGCAAGGATGGCGTATGATATTGAACAGGGTCTCTTCTCCCTCTCTGCCGGTATTGTCCGCCATAGCTTTTATTTAACTAATCCAAAAGAAATATAAAATAATTTAGTATTCAAATTACAATGCATGGATGCAATCAATTAATAAGGAAAAACTGAATCAATCATAGTACATAATAAGCATCATCGAATATAATCTCGAATACATCATCTCGAATAATATATATCGAATACATCACTAGCTAGCTAGCTAGCTAATAAAGATCGAATACTAAAGAGTAATCTAGGCCACTCGCGGTTCTTGAGGCGCGGGCGGTGGACAACCGAAGTGAAGGAACCATCACTGGATCATAGCTCGGGTGATCTCCCCAAAGAACCTGCCAGGTATTGGAGAACCCGACGTCCATAGCACTCATGTAGCGATTGATGTGCTTGTCCTCCTCCCTGACACGGCGACGTACCACCTCCGACGGGGCCGGCTCCCTCCGCACCGAAAGTGGCCCACGCAATCGCCACCAAAGGAGATCAGGGTCGACGACGGGACCCGGGGCCGGGTTCCTCACCAAGCGTCGCACCCCTGAAGGTAGCACCTACCAGTGCCAGCCCGGCGGAGCCCAGTCCCGGACATGGGTCCTCTGAAGTAGGACGTTGTCGCGAACGGGTCGACGACGAGGATGCGGGCCGGGCATCGTCGACAACAAATACTATATGCCGCAAAAGTAAAGTAACATTTTTTTAAATGATGGATTGTGATTTCATATATGCAAATTCTAAATTTTATAACTAAAAATATAAGAAAGTAAGAAAACATCGATCATCGTCTAACAATTTGAAATTAATCTAATTCATCTAGCTAAAACTAACATTTCCAAAATTTCTAACATTTCTATAACATTTGTATAAAAAACAGAAAAAACCTTTGACATTATATATATTATAACTAACATTTCTATATACTATTTGACATTAATCTAATCTAATTAATTAATTCATCTAAAACTTTGTATGAAAAACAGAAAAACAGAAAAAACTAAAAACTAAAAACAGAAAAATTGTGTGTGTGTGCGCGTGTAGTGTGTGTGTGTGGGCGCGTGTGTGTGTGTGTGTGCAGTAGCTACGGTCGGCGCCGGCGGCACGATGGCTTTGATCAATTGGAGGGAGGAGAGGGGCCGGGGGAGGGGCTCACAGCGCGCGCGGGCGAGGTCGAGGCGACGACGACGGCGAGGCGAGGTCGATCCAAGGCGACAACGACGGCGAGGCGAGGGGACGGCGACGGGCCGGTGCGGCCATGGGGACGGGCTGGAGACGGGGGCGGCGCGGAGTCGAGGGGGACGACGCGGCGAGGACGGGGGCGTCGCGGAGTTGACAGGGACGACGCGACAGGGGCGGCAACGGCGCGGGACGGGGCGGCGGCAGAGAGAAGTGGGAGATGAGAAACTGAATTTTTTCGAAGTGTTTGTTATACAGGGGACACCTTTAGTACCGGTTGGTGCCACGACCCGGTACTAAAGGCCTGTTTTGGACAGGCCAAGCGGCGGGAAGAGCACACCTTTAGTACCGGGTGGTGGTTGGAACCGGTACTAAAGACCCACCCTTTAGTAACGGTTCTAGCCACCAACCGGTACTAAAGGTGGTGCGCTGGCGCAGGTGCGGTGCGGCAAGTTTAGTCCCACCTCGCTAGCCGAGGGGCGTCTGCACTGGTTTATAAGCCCTAGTGCGGCACCTCTCTCGAGCTCCTCTCATAAGCAGGCCTTCCGGGCCTACGTCTGCTGCTATGCCCTGATGGGCCTATTGGGCTAGCGGGCCTGCATCCTGGCCCAATTAGAATTTGGGTTTCTAGTCGTATGCAGGCCGCTGTGGCCCAGTAGGTGGGCTTTTTTTCATTTAGTTTTTCTTTTCTGCTTTATTTATTTTGTTTTATTTATTTTTAGTTGTTTTTTGCTGTATTTAGAGTTTCTTTGTGAATATTTTTGCTTTAGGTACAAAAAATTAGAAACTTTCTGTTAGTGCCGGTAGTTTTCCAATTTGAATAGTTTAAATTTTGAATTATTTGAAATTTGTGTGAATCACTAGTTTGTGAATAACTTAACTTTAAAAATACATTTTTCAGTGATTCTTTTCTATTATGTTTAATATTAGTGTGTTTTATCATTATATTCAATTTGGTAATGCTTAGGTTATTTAAAAAAATAAAATGCCTTTGTAACAGGTGAGTTTTCGTCCGAAACCCTGATAGTTCGAAAGAGATTGTCCATTTTGTACACGAAGTGCATCCAGTTTTTGCCGTAACCCTCTCTACTTTTTTGCACATGCTATGTGGGTGAAATTATGATACCATGCCAACTTTCAACCTTTTCGGAGTTCATTTGAAGTGTTTTTCAATTTAGCTAAAAAAATCAGTAAATGCATGAAAGAATTTGTTTGCACATAAAATTTCTTCGCGTTTCAAATGCCAAAACACATAACTACCCCTAACTATTACAGAGATTCCCTCCTGGGTGTGAAACATAGAAGAAAGTGATGATATATCGTGAAGCCGATCACATCCCAGATCTTTGGGTGTGAAACTTTTTCTTCGTGTGTGTCCCTTTGCGCCGTAACCATGGAAAATCTTCATCATTTAACAGGATGCTCGGGTCAATATTCACTGTGAATGGAGCAATTTCATCAAACTTTTCATAATCTCTTGACGTGTCTGTCTTGTCATCCACTCCCACGATGTTTCTCTTCCCAGAAAGAACTATGTGCCGCTTTGGCTCATCGTATGATGCATTCGCTTCCTTATCTTTTCTTTTTCTCGGCTTGGTAGACATGTCCTTCACATAGAAAACCTGTGCCACATCATTGGCTAGGACGAATGGTTTGTTGCATACGCAAGATTGTTGAGATCCACTGTTGTCATTCCGTACTGCGGGTCTTCCGTTACCCCGCCTCGTGTCATATTGACCCATTTGCACCGAAACCAAGGGACCTTCAAACCACGTCTATAGTCAAGTTCCCATATAACCTGTATATAACCATAATATGTTTTCTTTCCCGTCTTGGTTTCTGCATCAAAGCGAACACCATTGTTTTGGTTGGTGCTCTTCTTATCTTGGGCGATCGTGTAAAATGTATTACCATTTATCTCGTACCCTTTGGAAGTCATTATATTCGAAGATGGTAACTGGGACAACAAGTAGAGGTCATCTTCAATAGAGGCGTCATGCATGGTACGTGTCTGCAACCAGCTGGCGAAACTCCTGGTTTGTTCATGTGTAATCCAGTCATCAGATCGCTCCGGGTGTTTGGAGCGTAGCAAATTCTTGTGTTCTTCCATATACGGAGCCACCAAGGCGGAATTCTATAGAACTGTGTAGTGTGCTTCAGTGAGAGAATGTCCGTCCATACATATTATTTGATCCCCTCCTAGCGTGCCTTTTCCATCCAGTCTGCCCTTGTGCCGCGATTCAGGAACACCAATCGGCTTAAGGTCAGGAATAAAGTCAATACAAAACTCAATGACCTCCTCATTTTCATGGCCCTTGGAGATGCTTCCTTCTGGCCTAGCACGGTTATGAACATATTTCTTTAAGACTCCCATGAACCTCTCAAAGGGGAACATATTGTGTAGAAATACAGGACCCAAAACGTTAATCTCTTCGCATAGGTGAACTAGGACGTGCGTCATGATGTTGAAGAAGGATGGTGGGAACACCAACCCGAAACTGACAAGACATTGCACCAAATCATTCTCTAACCTTGGTATGATTTCTGGATCGATTACCTTCTGAGAGATTGCATTGAGGAATGCACATAGCTTCACAATGGCTAATTGAACGTTTTCCGGTAGAAGCCCCCTCAATGCAACCGGAAGCAGTTGCGTCATAATCACGTGGCAGTCATGAGACTTTAGGTTTTGGAACTTTTTCTCTGCCATGTTTATTATTCCCTTTATATTCGACGAGAAGCCAGATGGTACCTTAATACTAAGCAGGCATTCAAAGAAGATTTCCTTCTCTTCTTTGGTAAGAGCGTAGCTTGCATGACCCTGATGTATGCCATCTTTTCCGTGCATACGTTGCTGGTTCTCCCGTGCCTCAGGTGTATCTTTTGTCTTCCCATACACGCCCAAGAAGCCAAGCAGGGTCACACAAAGATTCTTCGTCACGTGCATCACGTCGATTGCGGAGCGGACCTCTAGGTCTTTCCAATAGGGTAGATCCCAAAATATAGATTTCTTCTTCCACATGGGTGCGCGTCCGTCAGCGTCATTCGGAACAGGTTGTCCACCAGGACCCTTTCCAAAGACCACCTTCAAATACTTGACCATATCATGTACATCAGCACCAGTACGGTGGCGAAGCTTCGTCCGGTGATCTGCCTCACCTTTGAAATGCTTGCCTTTCTTTCTTACGGGATGCCTGCTCGGAAGAAATCGACGATGTCCCAGGTACACATTCTTCTTACAATTAGCCAAATATGTACTCTCGGTATCGTCCAAACAATGCGTGCATGCACGGTATCCCTTGTTTGTCTGTCTTGAAAGGTTACTGAGAGCAGGCCAATCATTGATGGTCACGAACAGCAACGCCTTTAGGTCAAATTCTTCCCCCATGTGCTCATCCCACGCACGTACACCTGTTCCATTCCACAGTTGTAAGAGTTCTTCAACTAATGGCCTTAGGTACACATCAATGTTGTTGACGGGTTGCTTAGGGCCTTGGATGAGCACTGGCATCATAATGAACTTCCGCTTCATGCACAACCAAGGAGGAAGGTTATACAAACATAGAGTCACATGCCAGGTGCTATGGTTGCTGCTCTGCGCCCCAAAAGGATTAATGCCATCTGTGCTTAGACCAAACCATACGTTCCTTGCGTCATCTGCAAACTCCTTCCCGTACTTTCTTTCGATTTTTCTCCACTGTGACCCGTCAGTGGGTACTCTCAACTTCCCGTCTTTCTTACGGTCTTCTCTGTGCCATCGCATCGCCTTGGCATGCTCTTTGTTTTGGCACAAACGTTTCAACCGTGGTATTATAGGAGCATACCACATCACCTTGGCAGGAATCTTCTTCCTGGGGCGCTCGCCCTCGACATCACTAGGGTCATTGCGGCTGATCTTATAGCGCAATGCACCGCATACCGGGCAAGCGTTCAAATCCTCGTACTCACCGTGGTAGAGGATGCAATCATTAGGGCATGCATGTATCTTCTGCACCTCTAACCCTAGAGGGAAGACAACCTTCTTTGCTTCGTACGTACTCTCGGGCAATTCATTGTCCTTTGGAAGCATATTCTTTATCATTACCAGCAACTTTCCAAATCCCTTGTCAGATACACCATTCTCTGCCTTCCATTGCAGCAATTCCAGTGTGGCGCCCAGCTTTTTCTTGTCACCTACGCAATTCGGGTACAACAATTTTTTGTGATCCTCTAACATGCGCTGCAAATTCTTCTTCTCCAAATCACTTGCGAAGTTTCTCTTTGCATCGGCAATGGCCCGACCTAGATCATCAATGGGCTCATTCGATGCCTCTTCTTCAGCTTCTTCCCGCATTGCCGGCTCAGCTTCTTCCCGCATTACTGGCTCAGCTTCTTCCCTCATTGTTGTATCATCATATTCAGGGAACCCATGGCTAGGATAGCTGTCGTCGTCCTCTTCTTCTTCATTGTCTTCCATCATAACCCCTCTTTCTCCGTGCTTGGTCCAAACATTATAGTGGGGCATGAAACCAGACTCAAACAGGTGGACGTGAATGGTTCTTGATGTAGAGTAATTGTGACCATTCTTACAGCCAGCACATGGACAAGGCATAAAACCATCCACCCGCTTGTTTGCCTCAGCCGCAAGCAGAAAAGTATGCACACCATTAATGAACTCGGGAGAGCATCGGTCATCGTACATCCATTGCCGGCTCATCTTCAATACACAGCACTGAAAACACCAAATTAATACAATACATAAAGTTCATACAACACTTAAATGCAACAAACAAATAACTCTCTAGCTAAACAATTTAAATGCAACAACAAATGCGATCAAGATCGCAACTAAGGTAACAATTGATCCAACAGCATAATGATACCAAGCCTCACTATGAATGTCATATTTTCTAATCTTTCTAATCTTCAAGCGCATTTTCTCCATCTTAATCTTGTGATCATCAACGACATCGGCAACATGCAACTCCAATTCCATCTTCTCCCCCTCAATTCTTTTCAATTTTTCTTTCAAATCCTCGTTTTCTCTTTCAACTAAATTTAACCTCTCAACAATAGGGTCGGTTGGAATTTCCAGTTCAACTACCTCCTACATACAAATATCTATGTCAGCTTCATGGGCATAATTTGTCATAAACACGAAATGCAACAAATGGTTTTAAAAGAGAATATACCACATCCGAATCATAACAAGGACGAGGGCCGATGGGGACGGATATCAAAACCATGGCACTATGTATAACAAACAACGTATGGGTAAGATAATTATACGAGTAACTATATATCCAAATCACACAAACATCAATTTTTTATATAAAATTTCATGAACAAGAGGCTCACCACAAGGTGGTGCCGGCGACGAGACGGTGCGGGCGATCGACGGTGGTTACGACGGAGATTTAGAAGGCACTAAGTAAACCACACCTACATATGCAAACTAAGTGTTTTTTTGACCTCAGTTTGCATATAAATCAAATACTACCACATATAATTCCTCCCAAATTACTAAAACCCACAATTAATCACTATATAAACCAATGCAAGAGCTAATCTAGCAATGATAGATGAAAGGACAAAGTTGCTAACCTTTGTGATCATTTGAATGGATGAGGGCCTGCAAATCTTGACAAATTTGGGGCAAATTTTATGATGAAGTCGAGAGGAAGAAGGGAAGAACAGAGGAGAGGGAGAGGGGAAAGGGGGAAGAACAGAGTGCTGGTGGACGAAGGGTTTATATAGGATGACCTTTAGTACCGGTTCGTGGCACGAACCGGTACTAATGAGAGTGGTGGCAGGATGTTGTCAGAGTGGGGCCCCTCCAGCATCGAGAATAAACCCCATCTTTTTATCCTCGATGGCAACAATACAATATGTGCCTTGCTGCCCCTGCTGTCACTGGGAAAGGACACCGCAAGATTGAACCCAAAGCTAAGCACTTCTCCCATTGCAAGAAAGATCAATCTAGTAGGCCAAACCAAACTGATAATTCGGAGAGACTTGCAAAGATAACCAATTATACATAAAAGACTTCAGAGAAGAATCAAATATTGTTCATAGATAAACTTAATCATAAACCCACAATTCATCGGATCTCGACAAACACACAGCAAAAAGAGTTACATCAAATAGATCTCCAAGAAGATTCAGAAGAACATTGTATTGAGATCCAAAGAGAGAGAAGAAGCCATCTAGCTAATAACTATGGACCCGAAGGTATGTGGTAAACTACTCACACATCATCGGAGAGGCTATGGTGTTGATGTAGAAGCCCTCCATGATCGATTCCCCCTCCGACGGAGCTCCGGAAAAGGCCCCAAGATGGGATCTCTTGGTTACAGAAGGTTGCGGTGGTGGAAATAGGGTTTTGTGATGCTCCTGGATGTTTTTGGGGTATATGGATATATATAGGAGAAAGAAGTAGGTCGGTGGATCTACGAGGGGCCCACGAGGGTGGGGGGCGCGCCCAGGGGGGGGGGGGGGGGGCAGGCGCGCCTCCCTGCCTCGTTGCCTCCATGCTTCTTTCTTGACGTCCACTCCAAGCCCCCTGGATCACGTTTGTTCCAAAAATAACTCTCCCGAAGGTTTCATTCCATTTGGATTCCCTTTGATATTCCTTTTCTGCGAAACACTGAAATAGGCAAAAAAACAACAATTTGCACTGGGCCTTGGGTTAGTAGGTTAGTCCCAAAAATAATACAAAAGTGTATAAATAAGCCCATTAACATCCAAAACAGATAATATAATAGCATGGAACAATAAAAAATTATAGATACATTGGAGACGTATCAAGCATCTCCAAGCTTAATTCCTGCTCGTCCTCGAGTAGGTAAATGATAAAAATAGAATTTTTAATGTGGAATGCTACCTAGCATAATTCTCAATGTAATTTTCTTTATTGTGGCATGAATGTTCAGATCCGAAAGATTCAAGACAAAAGTTTAATATTGACATAAAAATAATAATACTTCAAGCATACTAACTAAGCAATGATGTCTTCTCAAAATAACATGGCAAAAGAAAGTTCATCCCTATAAAATCATATAGTTTGGTCATGCTCCATTTTCGTCACACAAGAATGCTCTCATCATGCACAACCCCGATGACAAGCCAAGCAATTGTTTCATACTTTAGTAATCTCAAACTTTTTTTTAACTTTCACGCAATACATGAGCGTGAGCCATGGATATAGCACTCTGGGTGGAATAGAATATGATGATGGAGGTTATGTGGAGAAGACAAAAAGAAGAAAGTCTCACATTGACGTGGCGAATCAACGGGCTAGGGAGATGCCCATCAATTTATGTCAATGCAAGGAGTAGGGATTGCCATGCAACAGATGCACTGGAGCTATAAATGTATGAAAGTTCAACAAAATAAACTAAGTGGGTGTGCATCCAACTTGCTTGCTCACGAAGACCTAGGGCATTTGAGGAAGCTCATTGTTGGAATATACAAGCCAAGTTCTATAATGAAAAATTCCCACTAGTATGTGAAGGTGACAAAACAAGAGACTCTCTATCATAAAGATCATGGTGCTACTTTGAAGCACAAGTGTGGAAAAAGAGGATAGTAGCATTGTCCCTTTTTATTTCTTTTTTGGGCCTTTCTTTTTTTATTTGGCCTTCCTCTTTTTGTATTGGGACAATGCTCTATTAATGATGTCCATCACACTTCTATTTATTTACAACTCAATGATTACAACTCGATACTAGAACAAAATATGACTCTATATGAATGCCTCCGGCGGTGTACCGGGAAGGGCAATGAATCAAGAGTGACATGTATGATAAATTATGCATGGTGGCTTTGCCACAAATACGATGTCAACTACATGATCATGCAAAGCAATATGAAAATTGAGGGAGTCCTGGATTAGGGGGTCTCCGGATAGCCGGACTATATCCTTTGGCCGGACTGTTGGACTATGAAGATACAAGATTGAAGACTTCGTCCCGTGTCCGGATAGGACTCTACTTGGCGTGGAAGGCAAGCTAGGCAATACGGATATGGATATCTCCTCCTTTGTAGCTGACCTTGTGTAACCCTAGGCCCCTCCGGTGTCTATATAAACGAGAGGGTTTTAGTCCGTAGGACAATATACAATCAGACCATAGGCTAGCTTCTAGGGTTTAGCCTCTCTGATCTCATGGTAGATCAACTCTTGTAATACTCATATCATCAAGAATAATCAAGCAGGACATAGGGTTTTACCTCCATCAAGAGGGCCCGAACCTGGGTAAACATCATGTCCCCTGCCTCCTGTTACCATCCGCCTTAGACGCACAGTTCGGGACCCCCTACCCGAGATCCGCCGGTTTTGACACCGACATTGGTGCTTTCATTGAGAGTTCCACTATGTCGTCACCATAGGGCTTGATGGCTCCTTCGATCATCGCTAGCGATGCGGTCCAGGGCGAGGCTTTCCTCCCTGGACAGATCTTCATATTCGGCGGCTTTGCACCGTGGGCCAATTCGCTTGGCCATCTGGAGCAGATTGAGAGCTGCGCCCCTGGCCATCAGGTCAGATTTGGAAACTTGAACTACACGGCCGATATCCGCGGAAACTTGATCTTCGACTGATTCGAGCCCATGCCGGACGCGCCGCGTAGTCACGACGAGCAAAACGTAACTCTACCATCGGACAATGTTCGGGAGATCGCATCCACAGCTACTTCGTCCATCAATCCGGAGCAAGTCGCGCCATCCGAGAGCGGAGGGATGGACCCCGCCATGGAGGCCGCACTCTCAGTGGCGATAGAGCCGGATACTAACTTCACCCCTTATGAGAGCCGTGTCGCCAAACCACTGGATTCATCTCCGGCCACGGACTCCGAGCCGCTCATATCCGTGCCCATCGAGTCCGACTGGGCGCCGATCATGGAGTTCACCTCCGCGGACATCTTCCAGCACTCACCCTTCGGGGATGTGCTAAATTCATTAAGGTCTCTCTCCCTGTTAGGAGAACCTTGGCCGAACTATGTCCGGCTAGAATGGGATGCGGATGACGAAGAAATTCGCTGCCCACCCACCACCCACTTAGTAGCCACTGTCGACGACTTAACCGACATGCTCGACTTCGGCTCTAAAGACTTCGACGGTATGGACGATGAGGCTGGAGACGAACAGGATCCACCGCTTTCGAGGCACTCGACCGCCACCTCATCATATGATATATACATGGTGGACACCCCCAAAGAAGCCAACGACGACGAGAAAGCGGAGGATGACCCCTCCAAGAAGCAACCCAAGCGCCGACGTCAGCTGCGCCGCTCTAAGTCCCGCCATAGCAAGAGCAGTGATACCGGCACAGGAGATAATAACACTCCGGATAGCACCGAAGACAACAACAATCCCCTCCAGCACGGTGTAGAGCTAGAGGACGAACAAGCTAGCCCCCCAGAGCAGGCAGCAGATGGACAACCGAAGGAGGACAATTACATGCCTCTCTCCGAAGACGAGGCGAGCCTCGTCGACGACGAGTTTATCGTGCCTGAGGACCCCGTCGAGCAAGAGCGCTTCAAGCACCGGCTTATGGCCACGGCAAGTAGCCTAAAGAAGAAACAAGCTGATCAAAACTTGCTAGCAGACAGATGGACCGAAGTCCTTGCAGCCAAGGAGCATGGACTCGAGCGCCCGTCCAAGAGTTACCCAAAATGCAGGTTGCTACCTCACCTCGAGGAGGAAGCATTGAAACCTCATTCACCGGTGTACGATGCGGCTGACCGGCCACTACGCGACCGATCCAGAGAGGCATTTCAACCTAAAGTTCAGACCGCACCCCGTCGCCACTCAGTCAAAAATACTAAGGCCCGGGGCAACACAGAGGACCTGCGAGACATCTTGGAAAGTAAGGCAAAAATCGCAAGGTCAATATACGGGACACGAGCACGTGCACCCACACGGGACGATGATCGTCGCGTCGGATACACCGAGAGTAAATCCGGCCGGGCCGAATACAACAGACAGGACTCATACGAACTACGTCGGGATATAGCCTGGCACAGAGGCGCCGCACACCCCCTATGCTTCACTGATGAAGTTATGAATCATGAATTCCTGGAGGGTTTCAAACCCGTAAATATCGAATCATACGATGGCACAACAGATCCCGCTGTATGGATTGAGGATTTCCTCCTTCACATCCACATGGCTCGCGGTGACGATCTACATGCCATCAAGTACCTCCCACTAAAACTCAAAGGACCAGCTCGGCATTGGCTGAATAGCTTGCCACCAGATTCCGTTGGCAGCTGGGAGGATTTGGAAGATGCATTTCTTGACAACTTCCAGGGCACTTATGTGAGTCCACCGGATGCTGATGACTTGAGCCACATAACCCAGCGGCCAAGGGAATCGGCCAGACAATTCTAGACACGGTTCCTGACTAAGAAAAATCAAATTGTAGACTGTCCGGATGCAGAAGCCCTAGCGGCATTCAAGCATAACATCCGCGACGAGTGGCTCACCCACCACCACGGCCAGGAGAAGCCGAAATCTATGGCAGCCCTCACAACACTCATGACCCGCTTTTGCGCGGGAGAGGACAGCTGGCTGGCTCGCAGCAACAACACATCAAGGAATCCGGATACCTCGGATACCAGAGACGTTAACGGTAGGCAACGTCGTAATAGACCAAAGCGCCGCAATAACGACGATAACACCGAAGATACGACAGTCAATGCCGGATTCAGAGGCTCTAAATCCGGTCAGCGGAAAAATCCATTCAAAAGAAATACTCCGGCTCCGTCCAGTATGGATCGCATACTGGACCGCTCGTGTCAAATCCATGGCACCCCTGACAAGCCAGCCAATCACACCAACAGAGAATGCTGGGTGTTCAAGCAGGCCGGCAAGTTAAATGCCGAAAACAAGGACAAGGGGCTGCATAGCGATGACGAGGAGGAGCCCCGGCAGCCGAACCCAGGAGGACAGAAGGGGTTTCCCCCACAAGTGAAGACAGTGAACATGATATACGCAACCCACATTCCCAAGAGGGAGCGGAAGCATGCACTAAGGGACGTCTACGCGATGGAGCCCGTCGCCCCGAAGTTCAACCCTTGGTCTGCTTGTCCGATCAACTTCGATCGCAAGGACCACCCCACTAGCATCCGTCATGGCGGATCTGCCGCACTGGTCCTAGACCCCATTGACGGATTTCACCTCACTCGAGTCCTTATGGACAGCGGCAGCAGCCTGAACCTGCTTTATCAGGATACAGTGCGTAAAATGGGTATCGATCCCTCAAGGATCAAACCCAGCAAAACCACCTTTAAAGGCGTCATCCCAGGTGTAGAGGCTCATTGCATAGGCTCAATCACACTGGAAGTGGTCTTCGGATCACCGGATAACTTCCGAAGCGAAGAGTTAATCTTCGACATCGTCCCGTTTCGCAGTGGCTATCATGCACTGCACGGACGGACAACATTTGCAAAATTCAACGCAGTGCCGCATTACGCATACCTCAAGCTCAAGATGCTAGGACCCCGCGGGGTCATAACAGTAAATGGAAACACAGAACGCTCGCTCCGTACAGAAGAGCACACTGCGCCCTTGCAGTAGAGGCACAAAGCAGCCTGTTCAGGCAGACCACTCATTTGGCGTTACAGCCCCCGGACACCTTCAAGCAAGTCCGGAACAATATGCAACAGGATCGCCTGGCGCGATCAACGCTCGCCTAGCAATCTGGCCCCCATCCCAGTCCCAAGGCAGTGACGAAATTCATGCCGCACGTACATAACTACGCATTGAAAATACCATGGACATAGGCGGGGCACAATCAGGACACGCCCCACATTGTGGCTTAACCACACCAGGGGCTGTATACCTTTCACATTCCTTTTCTCTTTCAGGGCCTAACTCTTCGGAAGCCCTTTCCGTCAGTCCGATTGCCGGACACATCCCGAAAGCAACAACCAAGGCGGCAAGAAACTAGGATGAACACGGGAACCGCCAGGTGGTCTCTAGTAATACTTGATATACTCGCTTTTCACTATTTATGCGTAGCTTGCCTTGGGATAGGACATTTCGAATTGTCCTACTTTATGCTTATTGCACTACTTGTACCAGTAGGCTTCGACATATTATTCAAATAACAATGCATATTATTAGTCTGTCATTGCATTATTTAAGTTTTTCTCTTTCTCTTACATGTCCATTTACGACATTCCGCACCTGCACGCTCGGGTGCGGTCAGTATGCCAGGGGCTCTCATTTACCCCATAATACATCGCAAGAAGTCCAAACACTTTCGACAGTGCGGCACCCCGAACTTATAGCATTATATGCATCAGCTCCGAATCATGTCTTGGGTCAAATGTTGGGTTGCCCGGCTCCCATGCTTTGGTACCTTACGTTCGCTATATCGGCTAAGGTAGCGGTGGGAGAACTACTGTGATTGTGCCGGTTCTTCCGGACGAGCACCTCAGTAGAGAAAGCCAAAAACTGACTGTCATGATAAGGCGAGAGACTGGTCGCTGTTCGACAGGTCTCAAGTCCTTAAAGACCTTTTCCGCTTCGGGCGAGGAGTCGGCCTTGTCCGGCTTAGGCGTGTATAGCGCCCCAAATTCGGCCCTCCGAATACCAGGGGCTTCGCCAAAAATTTAAAATCATAGACTTCTATGGCTAAGTGAGAGTGATAAAGCATTATAGTCCGATTGCCCGGTTCGTTGCGCTGAGCACCTCCCTTGAAGGACCCAAAATTGGGGTAAAGAGTGTTCAGATTTACCCCGAACACCCTAGTGCTAGTTACATGGGGGCAGAAGCCGACGACTGGCCAACTCTCATATTTTATAAACGGCCGCACAGAAGGTAATATTTTAAATTAAGAAAGCATCGCATGGTGCAAAAGAACTCGTTTCATATTACAGGATCACATGCGCATGTTCATTCAAAGATTACACCCTTGGCACACTCATCTGCCACTAAGCGGGAACCCTTCAGGACGCTCTCATAGTAATTCTCGGGGCAGCGATGCTTCTTGCCCTCCGGCGGCCCCTCCTTCACAAGCTTCACGGCGTCCAGCTTCGCCCAGTGCACCTTCGCCCGGGCAAAAGCCCTGCGTGCACCTTCGATGCAGACGGACCGCTTGATGACCTCAAGCCGTGGGCAGGCTTCCACCAGCCGCCTCACCAGACCGAAGTAGCTGCCGGACAGGGGCTCGCCAGGCCACATCTAGACTATAAGGCCCCTCATGGCCTGTTCGGCCGCCTTGTGAAGTTCGACCAACTGCTTCAGCTGGTCGCTCAATGACATGGGGTGTTCGGTCCCAGTATACTGAGACCAGAACAACTTCTCCGTTGAGCTCCCCTCCTCAGCCCGGTAAAACTCCACGGCATCCAGCACACTGCAGGGAAAATCTGCAAACGCTCCTGGAGAGCTCCGAACTCGGGTAAGAAAAAGGAAAGTCTCCTTCACATGCTTGCTTTGCATATTGAATGCCTTACCCGCTGCTATCTTCTTCGCCGCATCAATCTCCTGGAGGGCCTTGTGGGCTTCGGCCTTGGCGCTCCGGACGCTTTCAAGCGCCTGCGCGAGCTCGGACTCTCGCGTCTTGGAGTCAAGCTCCAAGTACTCGTGCTTTTTGGCGAGAGCCTCGAGCTCTTGCTGCACCTCGCCCACTCGGGGCTTCTTGTTTTTCCCGTTCAATGCGTTCTTTAGCCGCTTTGTCTTTGGCCGGGGACAACGCCTTCCTCAGGGTCTCCACCTCGGTCGTGGCCCCTGAAAAATTCGTGATGATCCTATTACTTTACACCGAGCTTCTTTTTAACTATATAAATTGGGGTATATCTTACCTTTGCTCTCTTCGAGCTGCCCCTTAGTAAGGCCGAGCTCATCCTCGAACCGCTTCAGGGCCTGCTTCAGCGCAGAGAATTCCGTAGTACGTGCGGCAGTGGCCAGCAGGGAAGCCGGCACATACACATAGATATATTCTAATTAGACTCCTGAGTTATCATTTGATACTCTATTCGGCTTTTCTTCGCGAATGCCGAACAGAGCATCAGGGGCTACTATCTATGCGGTAATATTTTTATATTTTGAATGCTTACCTCAAAGCCTGTTAGGAGGCTGGCGCAAGCTTCCGTCAGTCCGTTTTATGCGGACTGAACCTTCTTGACCACCGCACTCATGATAGTGTGGTGTTCTTCATTGATGGAAGCGCTTCCAGCAAGTTGTCCGGTGCCTCTGGTTGGACAGAGGACACCGGCATGGATGGTTGGCCCCCTTAATGGGGGACAGCCTGCCGGAGTCCGGAACCATCGAAGGTTCCGGCGCAGTATCCGGCTGGGGCCCGAACTCGAAGCCCGTATGAGCCTCGCTCCCTTGGTACTTAGGGTCCGGGAGGTCGCCGTGAGGCGCCCCCAGGATCACCTCCCCTTGGGTCGGTGCCTTTTGAGACACCACCTCGGCGTTGTCTGTAGGGCGAGGGGTGGAAGCCGTCGGAGGAGAACCGCTGTTCATCTCCGATGAGCCCAAAGAGCCGCTCGACGAGGGTACGTCGAGATGAGCTCGGGCCGGACTGCATAATCATGTTCAGCATGAGCAAAGGCAGTACAATAAAACATACCATGAAGTACTATGGTGTCTAGACACTTACAACTTTGCCAGGGGCTTGTCCCTGGGTAGCCACTCGTCACCGCCGTCGGCGGCCGTCGTGGCACAGTCCGGAGGGAGGGTCTTTCCCTTCTTGGACCCTTCGGCCTCCCCGGATGGGTCGACCTTCCTTTTCTTGTCTCCCCTGGCTGGGAGGGGGAGAACTTTTCTCCTCCTGCTTGTTTCCGTGGGAGGAGTGCGCATCAGACTCATCGGACGATGAGTCCGATAGAACCTTGCACCGGAGACCCTTTCGGGTCCCTGCGGCCTTCTTCTTGGCCGTCTTTTCCAGCACCTTGTGGTGCCAGAGTCAGCATCTTCGTTAGAAGAGCGTTTGCAGGATCTTCAGGCAGGGGTGCTGGGCAATCAAGCTGCTCCACTGTCTTTATCCAATCCTGTTAATGACATAAGAGCTTAGATCCAACACATAACTAAACTAGGGCACGTAAATACCCTGAGAGATATAAAAAGCCTACTGAATGGGCGCGACACTTTGTGCTGAGTCCGCGGTCCTCGGTGAGGGAGGGAGGCATCTCGGTGCCCTTGAACAGCACCCTCCAGATGTCCTCGTGCGTCATGTCGTAGAGCTCTCGCAGCATCTGGTGCTGGGCCGAGTCGAACTCCCAAAAAACAAATGCCCGTCGTTGGCACAGAAGGATCCGGCGGAAGAGCATAACCTGGACCACGTTGACGAGCTTAATTTTCTTGTTCGTCATGTTCTGGATGCAGGTCTGGAGTCCGGTCAGCTCTACCGAAGAACCCCAGGACAGGCCCTTCTTTTTCCAGGAGGTGAGCCGTGTGGGGATTCCGGATCGAAATTTGGGGGCCGCCGCCCAGTTGGAGTCGCGCCGCTCGGTGATGTAGAACCACCCCGATTGCCACCCCTTTACAGTATCCACGTAGGTACCCTCGAGCCAGGTGACATTAGGCATCTTGCCCACCATGGTGCCTCCGCACTCTACTTGCTGGCCACCCACCACCTTCGGTTTGACATTGAAGGTTTTCAGCCATAGGCCGAAGTGGGGCCTGATGCGGAGGAAGGCCTCGCACACGACGATAAACGCCGAGATGTTGAGGATGAAGTTGGGGGCCAGATCATGAAAATCCAGCCCGTAGTAGAACATGAGCTCACGGACAAACAGGTGGAGAGGAAATCCCAGTCCGCGAACGAAATGGGTAAGAAAAACTACCCTCTCATGGGGTTCGGGCATGGGGACGATCTGCCCCGCATTCGGCAGCCGGTGCACGATATTCGCAGCTAGGTATCCGGCTCCCCGTAACTTTTTGATGTTTTCCTCCGTGACGGAGGAAACCATCCACTTGCCTCCTGCTCCAGACATGCTTGGAGTGGTTTGAGAAGAAGAACGCGAGCTTGGGCGCTAGAGCTCGAGTGTGCGGGAATGGGTAAGCGAGAAGGAAGAAGGCGGGTGTAAAAAGTAAATCTTTGTCCCTTTATAAGGGCGGACGAGGCGATGAGTCTCCCACTTGCCTGGCAAAACCTCTTATTCCCCAGGCGCCGCAATTGATGGCGCGGTTGGGTTACCCACGTCTGTATTGATGAGAATCCCATGATAAGGGGAACACGATCTGTGCTTTGACAAGACGTATCAAGAAAACCGCCTCGCGATATGTGTGGAGCTGGTTGAGAAAAGCAGTTCGAATAATAACCAGGCCATGAAGTGATGTCATACTATCAGAACGTGTCAGCAGATTAGATTTGTGGAAGTATTATTCTCTCTATGGTAGTATGTGGGACTTATTTTGCAGGGTCGGACACTATCCTTGCATTCAAACTCTTCCATGGTGTATTCGGAGGAGGAACCCGCCTTGCAATGCCGAAGACAACACTGTGCGCTGGACTCATCATCATTGAAGCCTGGTTCAGGGGCTACTAAGGGAGTCCTGGATTAGGGGGTCTGCTACGTCTTGAGCTTGCGTTGGTTTTCCCCGAAGAGGAAGGGATGATGCAACAGAGTAGTGTAAGTATTTCCCTCAGTTTTTGAGAACCAAGGTATCAATCCAGTAGGAGCCCACGCTCAAGTCCCTCGTACCTGCACAAAGCGATAGCTACTCGCAACCAACACGATTAGGGGTTGTCAAGCCCTTCACGGTCACTTACGAGAGTGAGATCTGATAGATATAATATTTTTGGTATTTTTGGTATAAAGATGCAAAGTAAAAAGTAAAAGCAAAGTAAAAAGCAAAGCAAGATTAAAGTAATGGAGATTGATATGATGAGAATAGACCCGGGGGCCATAGGTTTCACTAGTGGCTTCTCTCAAGAGCATAAGTATTCTATGGTGGGTGAACAAATTAATGTTGAGCAATTGACAGAATTGAGCATAGTTATGAGAATATCTAGGCATGATCATGTGTATAGGCATCACGTTCGTGACAAGTAGATCGAAATGATTCTGCATCTACTACTATTACTCCACTCATCGACCGCTATCCAGCATGCATCTAGAGTATTAAGTTAAAAATAGAGTAACGCCTTAAGTAAGATGACATGATATAGAGAGATAAATTCATGCAATATGAAATAAACCCCATCTTGTTATCCTCGATGGCAACGATACAATACGTGCCTTGCTGCCCCTTCTGTCACTGGGTAAGGACACCGCAAGATCGAACCCAAAGCCAAGCACTTCTCCCATGGCAAGAACTACCAATCTAGTTGGCCAAACCAAACGGATAATTCGAAGAGACTTGCAAAGATAACCAATCATGCATAAAAGAATTCAGAGAAGATTCAAATATTATTCATAGATAGACTTGATCATAAACCCACAATTCATTGGTCTCAACAAACACACCGCAAAAAGAAGATTACATCGAATAGATCTCCACAAGAGAGGGGGAGAACTTTGTATTGAGATTCAAAGAGAGAGAAGAAGCCATCTAGCTACTAACTATGGACCCGAAGGTCTGAGGTAAACTACTCACACTTCATCGGAGGGGCTAGGATGATGTAGAAGCCCTCCGTGATGACGGCCCTCTTCCGGCGGAGCTCCGGAACAGGCCCCAAGATGGGATCTCGTGGATACAGAAAGTTGCGGCGGTGGAATTAGGTTTTTGGCTCCTGTTCTGATCGTTTGGGGGTACGTGTGTATATATAGGAGGAAGGAGTACGTCGGTGGAGCACTGAGGGGCCCACGAGGCAGGGGGGCGCACCCTGGGGGGGGCCCACCCTCGTGACCTCCTCTTTGATCCCTTGCAGTAGGGTCCAAGTCTCCTGGATCACATTCGGTGAGGAAATCACGTTCCCGAAGATTTTATTCCGTTTGGACTCCGTTTGATATTCTGTTTATCCGAAACACTAAAATAGGCAAAAACAGCAATTCTGGGTTGGGCCTCCAGTTAATAGGTTAGTCCCAAAAATAATATAAAAGTGGAAAATAAAGCCCAATATAGTGCAAAACAGTAGATAATATAGCATGGAGCAATCAAAAATTATAGATACGTTGGAGACGTATCAGGCATCCCCAAGCTTAATTCCCGCTCGTCCTCGAGTAGGTAAATGATAAAAAGAGAATTTTTGATGCAGAGTGCTACTTGGCATAATTTCGATGCAAATCTTCTTAATTGTGGTATGAATATTCAGATTAGAAAGATTCAAGACAAAAGTTTATATTGACATAGAAAATAATAATACTTCAAGCATACTAACAAAGCAATTATGTCTTCTCAAAATAGCATGGCCAAAGAAAGTTATCCCTACAAAATCATATAGTCTGGCTATGCTCCATCTTCACCACAAAAAGTATTTAAATCATGTACAACCCCTATGACAAGCCAAGCAATTGTTTCATACTCTAACTTTTTCAATCTTCACGCAATACATGAGCATGAGCCATGGATATAGCACTATAGGTGGAATAGAATGGTGGTTGTGGAGAAGACAAAAAAGGAGAAGATGGTCTCACATCAACTAGGCGTATCAACGGGCTATGGAGATGCCCATCAATAGATATCAATGTGAGTGAGTAGGGATTGCCATGCAACGGATGCACTAGAGCTATGAGTATATGAAATCTCAAAAATAAACTAAGTGGGTGTGCATCCAACTTGCTTGCTCATGAAGACCTAGGGCAATTTTTGAGGAAGTCCATCATTGGAATATATAAGCCAAGTTCTATAATGAAAAATTCCCACTAGTATATGAAAGTGATAACATGAGAGACTCTCGACTATGAAGATCATGGTGCTACTTTGAAGCACAAGTGTGGTAAAAGGATAGGAACATTGTCCCTTGTCTCTTTTTCTCTCATTTTTTTATTTGGGCCTTTTCTCTTTTTTATGGCCTCTTTTTTATTTGGGCTTCTTTGGCCTCTTTATTTTATTTTATTTTTATTTTTCGTCCGGAGTCTCATCCCGACTTATGGGGGAATCATAGTCTCCATCATTCTTTCCTCACTGGGACAATGCTCTAATAATGATGATCATCACACTTTTATTTTTCTTATAACTCAACAATTATAACTCGATACTTAAAACAAAATATGACTTTATGTGAATGCATCTCGTGGTGTACCGGGATATGCAATATGACAATGATGAATGTGTCATGAACGGAATGGTGGAAAGTTGCATGGCAATATATCTCGGAATGGCTATGGAAATGCCATAATAGGTAGGTATGGTGGCTGTTTTGAGGAAATTATATGGTAGGTGTATGATACCGGCGAAAGGTGCGCGGTATTAGAGAGGCTAGCAAAGGTGGAAGGGTGAGAGTGCGTATAATCCATGGACTCAACATTAGTCATAAAGAACTCATATACTTATTGCAAAAATCTAGAAGTTATCAAAGCAAAGTATTACACGCATGCTCCTAGGGGGATAGATTGGTAGGAAAAGGCCATTGCTCGTCCCCGACCGCCACTCATAAGGAAGACAATCAATAAATAAATCATGCTCCCACTTCATCACATAACGGTTCACCATACGTGCATGCTACGGGAATCACAAACTTTAACACAAGTATTTTTTAAATTCACAACTACTCAACTAGCATGACTTTGATATTATCACCTCCGTATCTCAAAACAATTATCATGCTTCAATCTTTTCTTAGTATTCAACACACTCAAAAGAAAATTTCACAAATCTTGAATACCAAGCATATTATTATTAAGCAAATTACCATGCTATTAAGAGACTCTCAAAATAATTTAAGTGAAGCATGAGAGATCAATAGTTTCTTTAAAAAAAATCCACCACCGTGCTCTAAAAGATCTAAGTGAAGCACATAAAGCAAAATTATAACGCTCAAAAGATATAAGTGAAGCACATAGAGCAAAACTACTTAGCTCAAAAGATATAAGTGAAGCACATAGAGTATTCTATCAAATTTTAATTCATGTATGGCTCTCTCAAAAGGTGTGTACAGCAAGGATTATTGTGGCATACTAAGACACAAAGACACAAATAATACAAGACGCTCCAAGCAAAACACATATCATGTTGGTGAATAAAAATATAGCTCCAAGTAAATTACCGATGGAAGTGGACGAAAGAGGGGATGCCTTCCGGGGCCTCCCCAAGCTTTGACTTCTTGGTGTCCTTGGATTATCTTGGGGGTTCCATGGGCATCCCAAAGCTTAGGCACTTGCCACTCCTTGTTCCATGATCCATCAAAAGAATTCACCCAAAACTTTAAAACTTCACAACACAAAACTCAAAATAGAAAACTCGTGAGCTCCGTTAGCGAAAGAAAACAAAAGACCACTTCAAGGTACTGTAATGAACTCATTCTTTATTTATATTGGTGTTAAACCTAGTTTATTCCAACTTCTCTATAGATTATAAACTATTTTACTAGCCATAGATTCATCAAAATAAGCAAACAACACACGAAAAACAGAATCTGTCAAAAACAGAACAGTCTGTAGTAATCTGTAGCTAGCGCAAGATCTGGAACCCCAAAAATTCTAAAATAAATTGCTGGACGTGAGTAATTTATCTATTAATCATCTGCAAAAATAATTAACTAAATATCACTCTTCAAATAAAAATGACAGCAGTTCTCGTGAGCGCTAAAGTTTCTGTTTTTTACAGCAAGTTCAACAAGACTTTCCCCAAGTCTTCCCAACGGTTCTACTTGGCACAAACACTAATTAAACACAAAAAACACAACCAAAACATAGTATAAATAATTTATTTATTAAATAACAACAAGGAATAATATTGGGCTGTCTCCCAACAAGCGCTTTTCTTTAAAGCCTTATAGCTAGGCATAATATTTCAATGATGCTCACATGAAAGACAAGAATTGAAGCACAAAGAGAGCATCATAAAACACATGACAAACACATCTAAGTCTAACATACTTCCTATGCATAGGCATCTTATAGGCAAAAAAATTTATCAAGGCAAGCAAAAACTAGCATATGCAAGGAAGCGGAAAGAAACAATAGCAATCTCAACATAACGAGAGGTAATTTAGTAACATGAAAATTTCTACCACCATATTTTACTCTCTCATAATAATTACATGTAGGATCATAAGAAAATTCAACAAAATAGCTATCACATAAAATATTTTCAACATGATCCACATGCATGCAAAGTTGACACTCTTCCAAACCCACTTTCAATATTATTGCAAACATTATAATCAACCTCATATTCATCATGGGGCTTAAATAAATTTTCAATATCATAAGAAGAATCACCCCAATCATGATCATTACAACAAGTAGTAGACATAGCAAAACTAGCATCCCCAAGCTTAGGGTTTTGCATATTATTAGCACAATTGACATCAAGAGAATTTATAATAAAATCATTGCAATCATGCTTTTTATTCAAAGATCTATCGTGAAGCACTTCATCACAATTTTCAGATTTACGGATTTCAGGCAAAAGCTTATAAAGATAATCTAGTGCATACAAATCACTAGGAATTGGTTCATCATAATTGGATCTCTTAAAAAGATTGGCAAGCGGATGAGGATCCATAGATCTTAGGTTCTCTGTTTAGTAATAAATAAACAACTATTCTAACCATACGAGCAAACAAGAAGCAAACAGGCAAAAGGAGGCAAATAGAGAGGGAGGATAGGGAGAGAGAGGGCGAATAAAATGGCAAGGGTGAATTGGGGGGGAGAGGAAAACGAGAGGCAAATGGCAAATAATGTAATGCGAGAGATAGGGATTGTGATGGGTACTTGGTATGTTGACTTTTTGCGTAGACTCCCCGGCGCGGTGCCAGAAATCCTTCTTGCTACGTCTTGAGCTTGGGTTGGTTTTCCCCGAAGAGGAAGGGATGATGCAGCAGAGTAGCATAAGTATTTCCCTCAGTCTTTGTGAACCAAGGTATCAATCCAGTAGGATCCCACACTCAAGTCCCTCGTACCTGCACAAAGCGATACTACTCACAACCAACGCGATTAGGGGTTGTCAAGCCCTTCATGGTCACTTATGAGAGTGAGATCTGATAGATATAATATTTTTTGTATTTTTGGTATAAAGATGCAAAGTAAAAAGTAAAAGCAAAGTAAAAAGCAAAGCAAGATTAAAGTAATGGAGATTGATATGATGAGAATAGACCCGGGGGCCATAGGTTTCACTAGTGGCTTCTCTCAAGAGCATAAGTATTCTACGGTGGTGAACAAATTACTGTTGAGCAATTGACAGAATTGAGCATAGTTATGAGAATATCTAGGCATGATCATGTATATAGGCATCACGTCTGTGACAAGTAGATCGAAACGATTCTGCATCTACTACTATTACTCCACTCTTCGACCTCTATCCAGCATGCATCTAGAGTATTAAGTTAAAAACATAGTAACGCCTTAAGTAAGATGACATGATGTAGAGAGATAAATTCATGCAATATGAAATAAACCCCATCTTGTTATCCTCGATGGCAACGATACAATACGTGCCTTGCTGCCCCTTCTGTCACTGGGTAAGGACACCGCAAGATCGAACCCAAAGCTAAGCACTTCTCCCATGGCAAGAACTACCAATCTAGTTGGCCAAACCAAACGGATAATTCAAAGAGACTTGTAAAGATAACCAATCATACATAAAAGAATTCAGAGAAGATTCAAATATTATTCATAGATAGACTTGATCATAAACCCACAATTCATCGATCTCAACAAACACGCCGCAAAAAGAAGATTACATCGAATAAATCTCCACAAGAGAGGGGGAGAACTTTGTATTGAGATTCAAAGAGAGAGAAGAAGCCATCTAGCTACTAACTATGGACCCGAAGGTCTGAGGTAAAACTACTCACACTTCATCGGAGAGGCTGTGATGATGTATAAGCCCTCCGTGATGACGGCCCTCTTCCGGCGGAGCTCCGGAACAGGCCCCAAAATGGGATCTCGTGGATACAGAAAGTTGCGGCGGTGGAATTAGGTTTTTGGCTCCTGTTCTGATCATTTGGGGGTATGTGTGTATATATAGGAGGAAGAAGTACGCCGGAGGAGTAATGAGGGGCCCACGAGGTAGGGGGGCGCGCCCGCCCCACCCTTGTGACCGCCTCTTTTGTTCCTTGGAGCAGGGTCCAAGTCTCCTGGATCACGTTCGGTGAGAAAATCACGTTCCCGAAGATTTTATTCCGTTTGGACTCCGTTTGTTATTCTGTTTATCTTAAACACTGAAATAGGCAAAAAACAGCAATTCTGGGATGGGCATCCGGTTAATAGGTTAGTCCCAAAAATAACATAAAAGTGGAAAATAAAGCCCAATATAGTCCAAAATAGTAGATAATATAGCATGGAGCAATCAAAAATTATAGATACGTTGGAGACGTATTAGTGTCTCTGGACAGCCGGACTATATCCTTTGGCAGGACTGTTGGACTATGAAGATACAAGATTGAAGACTTCATCCCGTGTCCGGATAGGACTCTACTTGGTGTGGAAGGCAAGCTAGGCAATACGGATATGGATATCTCCTCCTTTGTAGCCGACCTTGTGTAACCCTAGCCCCCTCCGGTGTCTATATAAACCGGAGGGTTTTAGTCCGTAGGACAACATACAATCAGACCATAGGCTAGCTTCTAGGGTTTAGCCTCTCTGGTCTCGTGGTAGATCAACTCTTGTAATACTCATATCATCAAGAATAATCAAGCAGGGCATAGGGTTTTACCTCCATCAAGAGGGCCCGAACCTGGGTAAACATCGTGTCCCCTGCCTCCTGTTACCATCCGCCTTAGATGCACAGTTCGGGACCCCCTACCCGAGATCCGCCGGTTTTGACACCGACAACAATGATGAAGCGTGTCATAAATGAAACGGTGGAAAGTTGCATGGCAATATATCTCGGAATGGCTATGAAATGCCATAATAGGTAGGTATGGTGGCTTTTTTGAGGAAGATATAAGGAGCTTTATGTGTGATAGAGTGTATCATATCACGGGGTAGAGAAGTTTGCACCAACTCTCAAGGTGAGAAAGGGCAATTCACGGTACCGAAGAGGCTAGCAATGATGGAAGGGTGAGAGTGCGTATAATCAATGGACTCAACATTAGTTATAAAGAACTCACATACTTATTGCAAAAATCTACAAGTCATCAAAAACCAAGCATTACGCGCATGCTACTAGGGGGATAGATTGGTAGGAAAATACCATCGCTCGTCCCCGACCGCTACTCATAAGGAAGACAATCAAATAACACATCATGTTTCAAATTTGTTACACAACGATTACCATATGTGCATGCTACGGGACTTGCAATCTTCAACACAAGTATTTCTCAGATTCACAACTACTCAACTAGAACACTCTAATATCACCATATTCATATCTCAAAACAATTATCAAGTATCAAACTTCTCATAGTATTCAATGCACTTTCTATGATAGTTTTTATTATACCCATCTTGGATGCATATCATATTAGGACTAATTTCATAACCAAAGCAAATTACCAAGCTATTCTAAAGGACTCTCAAAATAATATAAGTGAAGCATGAGAGATCAATAATTTCTATAAAATAAAACCACCACCGTGCTCTAAAAGATATAAATGAAGCACCAGAGCAAAATTATCTAGCTCAAAAGATATAAGTGAAGCACATAGAGTATTCTAATAAATTCCAATTATTGTGTGTCTCTCCCAAAAGGTGTGTACAGCAAGGATGATTGTGGTAAACTAAAAAGCAAAGACTCAAATCATACAAGACGCTCCAAGCAAAACACATATCATGTGGTGAATAAAAATATAGCCTCAAGTAAAGTTACCGACGGAAGAAGACGAAAGAGAGGATGCCTTCCGGGGCATCCCCAAGCCTAGGCTTTTGGTTGTCCTTGAATTTTACCTTGGGGTGCCTTGGGCATCCCCAAGCTTAGGCTCTTGCCACTCCTTATTCCATAATCCATCAAATCCTTACCCAAAACTTGAAAACTTCACAACACAAAACTCAACAGAAAATCTCATGAGCTTCGTTAGTATAAGAAAACAAACCACCACTTAAGGTACTGTAATGAACTCATTCTTTATTTATATTGGTGTTAAACCTACTGTATTCCAACTTCTCTATGGTTCATACCCTCCGATACTAGCCATAGATGCATCAAAATAAGCAAACAACACACAAAAAAACAGAACACTCTGTAGTAATCTGTAGGTTTTGCATACTTATGCAGATAAGGTGCAGCAAGATGTCCCAATCCCTTTTGTAGAAAAGGAAAAGCCTGGACAAACTCTTATATAAAGGAAAGCGCTCCTGAGGACACATGGGAATTATCATCAAGCTAGTTTTCATCATGTTCATATGATTCGTGTTTGCTACTTTGATAATTTGATATGTGGGTGGACCGGCGCTTGGGTACTGTCCTTCCTTGGACAAGCATCCCACTTATGATTAACCCCTATTGCAAGCATCCGCAACTAGAACAGAAGTATTAAGGTAAACCTAACCATAGCATGAAACATATGGATCCAAATCAGCCCCTTACGAAGCAACGCATAAACTAGGGTTTAAACTTCTGTCACTCTAGCAACCCATCATCTAATTATTACTTCCCAATGCCTTCCCCTAGGCCCAAACAATGGTGAAGTTTCATGTAGTCGACGTTCAGATGACACCACTAGAGGAAAGAAAACATACATCTCATCAAAATATCGAACGAATACCAAATTCACGTGACTACTTATAGCAAGACTTCTCCCATGTTCCCAGGAACAAACGTAACTACTCACAAATCATATTCATGTTCATAATCAGAGGGGTATTAATATGCATAATGGATCTAAACATATGATCTTCCACCAAATAAACCAACTAGCACCAACTACAAAGAGTAATCAACGCTACTAGCAACCCACAGGTACCAATCTGAGGCTTTGGGACAAAGAGTGGATACAAGAGATGAACTAGGGGTTGAGATGAGATGGTGCTGGTGAAGATGTTGATGAAGATTGACCCCCTCCCGATGATAGGATTGATGGTGATGATTTCCCCTCCTAGAGGGAAGTTTCCCTGGCAGAACAGCTCCGCCGGAGCCCTAGATTGGTTCCGCCAAGGTTTTGCCTCGTGGCGGCGGAGTTTCGTCCCAAAAGCTTGCTTATGATTTTTCCTCGACGAAAGACTCCATATAGCCAAAGATGGGCATCAGAGGGCTGCCAGGGGGCCCACGAGGCAGGGGGGCGCGCCCAGGAGGGTAGGGTGTGCCCCCACCATCATGGACGGTGGGTGGCCCCTCTGTGGTACTTCTTTCGCCCAATATTTTTTATATATTCTGAAACATGCTCCTGTGAAGTTTCAGGACTTTTGGAGTTGTGCAGAATAGGTCTCTAATATTTGCTCCTCTTCCAGCCCAGAATTCCAGCTGCCGGCATTCTCCCTCTTCATGTAAACCTTGTAAAATAAGAGAGAATAGGCATGAGTATTGTGACATAATGTGTAATAACAGCCCATAATGCAATAAATAGCGATATAAAAGCATGATGCAAAATGGACGTATCACCAAGAATTTTCGAAGAAAAACCGCGACGGTTTCGGGATTTTGGTCAAAGCAGTGACTAGGAGGGGCACGTGATCAGAAATGGTGCGAGGACGAGACTCTAGGGACGTGTTCGGGAAAGCAGCATCCCAAGAGTTGTCAAAAAACGCCCGGTCAAGCCTGGCTAGGATCAGGGGGTTTTGACAGTTCGACCAGGTGAAAAGGTGGTCCGACAAATGCAGCTCATGGAGCGCAAGCGAGTTGATTAACGATTAGAAGGCGGCCGCGCGCCCAGCGTGAAAACGAGCCCCACTCTTCTCACTGTAGTGGCGGATGAGGTTGAAATCCCCCACCATGAGCCAAGCCCCGGTGACGCTGGAAGGGAGGGTGAGCATGTCCTCGACGAAAGCCGCCGTGAGAGAATGATCAGAGGGCGCATAGACGTTAGTCAGAGCGAGGCAAGCACCCTTGGAGGTGCAAGCTAGAGTGACCGTGAGAGAGAAGTTGGACTCCGAGGAGGAGACAAGAGCGATGGAGGAAGGGTCCCAGGCAGTAACCACCCCACCTCGGCTGCCATCGACATGCTTAGCAACGAACTGCGATAGTCGCCCAGGGAGGAAAGATATAGCTTTGCGAGAGTCGAGTTGCGAGAGTTTTGTTTCCTGAAGACAAACAAAGCTGGGATCCGCTGAACACATAGAGTTTTTGACAACATCACATTTATCCTTGTCCCCCAGGCCTTGAATATTCCAGGACAACAGGCGAAGAGACCTAACAGACGCACTACCCATTACAACAGCTAGCACCCGAATGGAAGGGGTGAGCACAACAACGCTCGCTACAGAAGGGAAAGAAACAACAACCCATGCAAACTACAAGAGCAACATGCCCAATTACATTGGGGCAGAAAGGATAACTCGAGGGGCAGCACGTGCCAGCTGACATGCGACAGAGCAAGGCCAAACTAAACATCCTTAGCCGGAGTCACCGTGACGGCAGGGATGGAGGTGGCAGCCGGCAAATCGGACACACGCTTCATGCCCATGGGGGCGATCACCAAGTCTAGAAGCCGACCCTTCATCACTCTGGACTTGAGACAGGGGGAACAGCCAGAAAGCGCGTCCTTGAGAGCATGCAACTTGATGGCCTTGGCCTCCATGCTGACCCAGGCGGGGGCCTCTTTCTTGGCGAGGCGGGCGCTGCGATGTTGCTCCTCGACCGCGGCAGCACAGTCCATGGTCTTGGAGGCATCACCCACCAGCTCGCATCCCGCGATCGCAATGATGGACAGTTGGGAGCGCGGGCTCTCGAAGCCAAAGAAGAGCGGCGAGCCGGGGGACGGGGAGACCACACGAGGCAGCGAGCAGCCGACACACCCGACACTAAGCTCCTTAGTGGAAGGCGGGCACGGAGGCGCCCCAGGATGCGGAGCACCGAGGCGAGCCTCTGCCTGCCCCCACGCCCATGCCCGCGAGCAGGCGCAGCAGCTGGGCCACCACCACGGGCACGCCCCGGGGGACGGCCGGGCATAGGGGGAAGGTTGTGGGTGAAGGGAGGCGGCGGTGGGCGAAAGAAGGGGATGTAGAGGCCGTCACGCGTGTACGAGTCCGCCGCTGGCCAGGCCCGCACAGGCCAGACCGTGACGATGTGCGCGCCCCAGCGTCCGCTGAGAGGCCAGACGTCGCAGGGAACGTCGCGCATGTCCCTCAGACGTACAACGACGCGGACCGTGGCGAGCTCACGCCCGGAGAGGACAAGCGGGTCGATCTCGAGCATCTTCCCAAAGGAGGCGAAAGAAGCGTGGATGCCAACCGGGTTGAGAAACTCGGCGACGAACCCAGAGGCCGCAAGGAGGACGTAGGTGTTGACGTGGACGTCGACACGCCCATAAGCCTCCTCACGGTGAAGCTTGATGCGCACCCCCTCATACGGGAAAGGCTGTGTAACGCCCCAAGACCGGAGCTTCAGATGCCTTCTAGGGTTTTCGGGTTTCGTCGTGTGATTTGTTTGGTCCGTTGCATTTCATCTTTGCATCATGTGCATTGCATCATGTCATCATGCAACCCATTTTAAAACTCACTAAATAAATTGCATGGATCTTCGGTCCATTTAAACTGAGCGAATTCACATGATGATTCTCTTTATAACATATCCTCCCGATATTAGGGAGCTATATTAAATATTCCATTTTCGGAATCACCCATGAACACACTTGCAAATAATCACGTGTCTTTTCTGCTTCGATTTTTCTCATCAAACTTCGCCCATAAATTCTTTTATAATTTTCCGGGAGCACCCCACCATCCTTGCATGACACGCCCCCCTCACTTTTCCTTTTGCACCGGCATCTCAATCGAGTTACCGGAAACCGGGACGTTGCCGTGGCACCATTTCGTTATCGTTGCCGTGGCTCCCCTTTTCATTTCCGCCACGATGACAAATGCTTCTTAATGCTCTTGTCAACTTCTAATTAAAAATTGCATAAACTTGTTCATGTCATCTGCATCATGATAACAACAATTAAATGTTTAAAATTGTTGTTGCATTAAATTACTAAGGCATATGGGGATTTACCGGATTCATTATTTGTTATATCCGGCCCCATTTAAATTGTTTAGATGGTGCAGTTTTGTTATGCCTCACCTCTTGCCATGTTAACCAACATTTAATATTGTTGAGTACATAACTGAGAGTGAACTAAATAATTGATGTGGTGTTCCGTCAATATGCAACTCGTTGCATATTGGGATCCACTTAACTTGTAGTTTTGTTTGTGCACTTTGCCATGCCATTGCATATTTAAACCGGACATGCATCATACTTGATTGTGCATCATACCATGTTTATGTGATGGTTGTTTACTATGTTGTTTGCTTCTTTCCGGTGTTGCTTCTTCGGGTTAGTTCCGATAACGTCGCATTTGTGAGGATCCGTTTGACTTCGTCCGTTTGTCTTCTTCATGGACTCGTTCTTCTTCCTTGCGGGATCTCAGGCAAGATGACCATACCCTCGAAATCACCTCTATCTTTGCTTGCTAGTTGCTCGCTCTTTTGCTATGCCTATGTTGCGATACCTACCACTTGCTTATCATGCCTCCCATTTTGTTGAGCCAAGCCTCTAACCCACCTTGTCCTAGCAAACCGTTGTTTGGCTATGTTACCGCTTTGCTCGGCCCCTCTTATAGCGTTGTTAGTTGCAGGTGAATATTGGAGTTTGTTCCTTGTTGGAACATGGATATTTTGTTGGGATATCACAATATCTCTTATTTAATTAATGCATCTATATACTTGATAAAGGGTGGAAGGCTCGGCCTTATGCCTAGTGTTTTGTTCCACTCTTGCCGCCCTAGTTTCTGTCATATTGGTGTTATGTTCCTGGATTTTGCGTTCCTTACATGGTTGGGTTATAATGGGAACCCCTTGACAGTTCGCCTTGAATAAAACTCCTCCAGCAATGCCCAACCTTGGTTTTACCATTTGCCACCTAAGCCTTTTTCCCTTGGGTTCTGCAGACTCAAGGGTCATCTTTATTTAAACCCCCCCGCCAGTGCTCCTCTGAGTGTTGGTCCAAACTAGAGCCCTTTGCAGCGCCCCCTCGGGGAAACTCGAGGTTTGCTTTTAGTTGTATGGAGCGCTCATCTGAGTGTGCCCTGAGAACGAGATATTGCAGCTCCAATCGGGATTTGTCGGCACATTCGGGCGGTGTTGCTGGACTTGTTTTACCATTATCGATGATGTCTTGTAACCGGGATGCCGAGTCTAATCGGATTGTCTTGGGAGAAGGAATATCCTTCGTTGACCGTGAGAGCTTGTGATGGGCTAAGTTGGGACACCCCTACAGGGATTTGAACTTTCGAAAGTCGTGCCCGCAGTTATGGGCAGATGGGAATTTGTTAATGTCCGATTGTAGAAAACCTAAAGTTGATCTTAATTAAAATACATCCACCGTGTGTGTTGCCGTGATGGTCTCTTTCCAGCGTAGTCCGGGAAGTGAACACGGTGTTGGAGTTATGCTTGATGTAGGTTGCTCTAGGATCACTTCTTGATCATAGTTTTCTCGACCATGCTTTGCCTTCTCTTCTCGCTCTCATTTGCGTATGTTAGCCACCATATATGCTAGTCGCTTGCTGTAGCTCCACATCATACCTTTACCCTTCCTATGAGCTTAAATAGTCTTGATCGCGAGGGTGTGAGATTGCTGAGTCCCCGTGACTCACAGATACTTCCAAAACCAGTTTGCAGGTGCCGATGAAACCGTGCAAGTGACGCAACCAAGCTCAAGGAGGAGCTAGTTGAAGATCGTGTTTGTTATGTTGTTCCGTTTCCAGTTAATCAGTAGTGGAGCCTAGTCGGGACGATCGGGGATCTGTGTAGCTTTTGGGGTAGTCTTCTTTTATTTTGGGTTCCGTAGTCGGACCTTGATTGTATCTCGATGATGTAATGCTTTATTTCTTGTAATTGTGTGAAGTGGCGATTGTAAGCCAACTATGTATCTTTTCCCCTTAATGTATTACATGGGTTGTTGTGAAGATTACCTCACTTGCGACATTGCTTTCAATGCGGTTATGCCTCTAGGTCGTTCTTCGACACGTGGGAGATATAGCCGCATCGAGGGCGTTACAGGCTGCCGGGCCATGGCCTGCTCATGGTCCGCCTTAGAGGAAAACCTAACATACATGGCCCCCACCGCCGACGGGATAGTCTCCGGGAGGAGATGGCCGATGTAGCGGAGGACGGCAGCCTGGACCGCCGTGGTGTCGTTGTGGAAGGCAGTAGGGGGCTCGATGTTGACCACGGCGAGGCGCAGGGACGCCGCGTAGTCTCCATCCGGCATGAAGACCTCAACTGAGTCCGGCCGCTGCGACTCCGCACCAATGGAGGGCCCGGACGAGCCAGAGGAGAGGGAGGACCCGGACACCGGGAGCGACGGGTCCTCACTACCCGAGTCGAGAGCCTCCGCAGACTGCAGCATGGGAGGTGAGGGTGGGGGTGACGGAGCCCGGGCCGTCTCTAGGTGGTCGTGTGCCGGAGGGGAGGCCACGGGGGAGGGGGCGGAGACGAGACCACCGCATACAAGGAAACATCATGGAAGCGAGGGGCTGGCGGAGCCGCTTCCTGGCTGGCTTCGTCCTCCCCGAGGTCGCAAGCCGGTGCGCCTAGGCCGTCTAGCAGCAAGGAGGCATGGAGGCGAGTAGAGGGGTAGGGGGTGGAGGCCCGACGGGTGGGAGGAGGGGGAGGTGGCGGGGGTGGTGGGGTGGGCGGATGGGGGAAGCGGCTGAGGCGGGAGGCGACGGGAGCAGACGGCGGGCAGCCATGGCGCAGCGAGGTGATCCCGCACAGTGCCCGGACACTCTACAGCGCTGGCAGCAGACTAGATCGCGGTAATCTCGAACAAAATGGTGTTCGGAGAGACAGCGGTAGCACCCCGACACACACACAGAGAGAGAGAGAGAGAGAGAGAGGTGGGATTGGTTGGTACTTAGGTTTTGGGCGAGGGGGGGTGGGAAGAGGAGGGCAGCCATATACGGGCTCGTTGGCGAGGCGGTGGGGGGAGTAAATGCGGTGGCCCCCGGTGCCGCGAGGTAGTCAACCTCAGCAGAGTCAATGCGTGGGGGTGATGTCTACTACACAACCTTCTTCTTGTAGACGTTGTTGGGCCTCCAAGTGCAGAGGTTTGTAGGACAGTAGCAAATTTCCCTCAAGTGGATGACCTAAGGTTTATCAATTCATGGGAGGTGTAGGATGAAGATGGTCTCTCTCAAGCAACCCTGCAACCAAATAACAAAGAGTCTCTTGTGTCCCCAACACACCCAATACAATGGTAAATTGTATAGGTGCACTAGTTCGGCGAAGAGATGGTGATACAAGTGCAATATGGATGGTAGATATAGGTTTTTGTAATCTGAAAAATACAAAAATGGCAAGGTAACTAATGATAAAAGTGAGCACAAACGGCATTGCAATGTGTTGAAACAAGGCCTAGGGTTCATACTTTCACTAGTGCAAGTTCTCTCAACAATAATAACATAATTGGATCATATAACTATCCCTCAACATGCAACAAAGAGTCACTCCAAAGTCGCTAATAGCGGAGAACAAACGAAGATATTATGGTAGGGTACGAAACCACCTCAAAGTTATCCTTTCTGATTGATCTATTCAAGAGTCCGTAGTAAAATAACATGAAGCTATTCTTTCCGTTCAATCTATCATAGAGTTCGTACTAGAATAACACCTTAAGACACAAATCAACCAAAACCCTAATGTCACCTAGATACTCCAATGTCACCTCAAGTATCCATGGGTATGATTACACGATATGCATCACACAATCTCAGATTCATCTATTCAACCAACACAAAGAACTTCAAAGAGTGCCCCAAAGTTTCTACTGGAGAGTCAAGACGAAAATGTGTGCCAACCCCTATGCATAAGTTCACGTGGTCACGGAACTCACAAGTTGATCACCAAAACATACATCAAGTGGATCACATGATATCCCATTGTCACCACAGATAAGCACGTGCAAGACATACATCAAGTGTTCTCAAATCCTTAAAGACTCAATCCGATAAGACAGCTTCAAAGGAAAAACTCAATTCATCACAAGAGAGTAGAGGGGGAGAAACATCATAACATCCAACTATAATAGCAAAGCTCACGATACATCAAGATCGTATCACCTCAAGAACAAGAGAGAGAGAAGATCGAACACATAACTACTGGTACATACCCTTAGCCCCGAGGGAGAACTACTCCCTCCTCGTCATGGAGAGCATCGGGATGATGAAGATGGCCACCGGAGAGGGGTTCCCCCTCCGGCAGGGTGCTGAAACGGGTCTAGATTGGTTTTCGATGGCTACGGAGGTTTTTGGCGGCGGAACTCCCGATCTATTCTGTTCTCAAATTTTTTGGGGGGTATATGGATATATATAGGAGGAAGAAGTACGTCGGTGGAGCAACGAGGGGCCCACGAGGGTGGAGGGCGCGCCCCCTGCCTCGTGGCCACCTTGTTGATTGCCTGACGTATACTCCAAGTCTCATGGATCACATTCATTCCAAAAATCACGCTCCCGAAGGTTTCATTTCATTTGGGCTCCGTTTGATATTCCTTTTCTGTGAAACACTGAAAGAAGGGAAAACAGAAAATGGCACTGGGCTCTAGGTTAATAGGTTAGTCCCAAAAATAATATAAAAGTGTTTAATAAAGCCCATAAACATCCAAAACAGATAATATAATAGCATGGAACAATCAAAAATTATAGATACATTGGAGACGTATCAGGGGGACAAACACTAGCAACGCTCACAATGTCGCTGGGAGAGGAGACCGCGCCCATTGGTGAATCAGAGGCAGGATCCCTAGCGGCCCCACACGATGCACTCCATGAATCAGCGCGCGAAACATCGTCAGTTGGGAGAGGCAGAAGGCCCGCGCAGTTAGAGCTGGACGAGATGGGACGCCAGATAGGCATTAAGCCGCCCGGCGTGCCGCGCCGTTCGGGCTGCATTTTGGCATTAACGCGGGGAGAGCGGGGGTTGGAGGCCTTTTGAATGTCCCTCGACTTCGCCCTGACAGCCGCCGCACGGGCCCCATGCAGAGACCCATGCAAGGAGAGGTTAATGGCGGTCATGAGCCCCGGCCCGACGGTGAGGACGAAGCGAGAAACGGCGACGCTGGCAACCCGGACGGAGAAGACGAGATCGCCAACCGGGGTAGCAGAGAGATGCTCGCTCGGCGACCAGAAGAAGTAGGAGAGGAGACTGGCTACCCCGGCGGCCGAGAACACGCCGCCGGGAAGGGGGCTACCACCCAGATCTCACCCGGTTCGGAGAGAGCAGGGTAGACTGCAGGATCGAACAGGACCTCGGAGAGGAAGGACGACATAACACGAGCATGGAAGGCGATACCTGGTCGGGGGACGGCAACCAAGCCTAGGGCATGTGGACGCTTGTTGCTGGAGAGAAGCACAGGTTCGCCGCCAGGGTCGGAGCCGACAACAACAGCGATCCCTGGTGAGGGTGGAGCATCTATGGTGGGTGGCTTGCCGGCGGCAGGGCTCTCCGAGACACATGCGGTCGGCCCCGGCGGGTCGCCCCACGGGTCACCAAGTAGGTCGCGAGAGCCCTCCATCCTCTTCATATGTTAACCAATCCAGTGGTCGATAGCAATCAAGATCTACATCTTCAAGGTGCTGAAGCAGGTGCACCCTGACATCGGAATCTCCTCTAAGGCCATGTCCATCACGAACTCCTTCATCAACGACATCTTCGAGAAGCTCGCCGGCGAGGCCGCCAAGCTCGCCCGCTACAACAAGAAGCCCACCATCACCTCCCGAGAGATCCAGACCTCCGTACGCCTCGTCCTCCCCGGCGAGCTCGCCAAGCACGCCGTCTTCGTGGGCACCAAGGCCGTCACCAAGTTCACCTCCTGTTAGGCTCTTGTCAAATCTCTTCTGGCGTGTGATGGATCCATGTTGACCTGTAGTTAGATTATGTTCCGACTATCATCTTGTAAGAAAACGTGCTCTCGGTACTGTTATTCAGATCCGAAGTAACAACACTGTTCAACCCTGCTATTCCCTCAGAAATATATGAAGAAATGCTAAGCTTGCCGCTTCAATCTGATACATATTGTGATCATATTGCAAGATTTTTCCCCCTCTTCTCAATCTAGATCTTACAATAGTAATGTTGCATCAATCTGATTCATCATCAAAAGCTTGGCAAACAAACAACAGATTTATGCCAATTAGCATACAATCAGAAAATTCAGAAGTTGTCACACTATAATCAGAAAATTCAGAAGTAGCAACAATTCAGAAGTTTGAAGCAGAGGTGTGTTAATTTTTTTTATTTTTTTAGAAAAGGAGGATGACCCCCGGCCTCTGCATCTGGGCGATGCATACGACCACTTTATTAATTATTCTCACAAGACCTTAAAAAGCCATACAATAGTAAGACTAAAGCCACCGTCTAAGCAACAACTATCGTTACACCTATCCAGATGAAGGGGCGCAGATAGTCTAGGCCTAATACCAAACAGACATAGCAGCCAAACCTAAACATCTAAGACCTGAGGTCCCAACCAGAACGCCTGCCGGGTATGGGGCACCTACCAGTCCGGCGCACTCCTCAACTAGGACGCCTGCTGGGTATGAGGCCGCCACAGCCACCTGCCACCAATCCAACTTCAGAGTTGTACTGTTGCATGTACCGTGCCAAGTCTCTCCGCCGCTGACGCCACCACGACGCCCGACAGCGTCGTCCTCCTGCGCGAATCCATCCTCCCATAGCGAACTCCAAATCTGCACTGCGCCACGTCGTCAAGATCCATCACCATCAGTGTGTAGGATGAAGCACCGCTCCACCAAAGAATCCATCCTTTGGTCCCTCGATCACGTGTGTACCTCCAAGAGCGTCGCCGTCATCCGATCATCCGATCTAGGGTTTCCCCCGGAGGTAGCAGAGAGTGGCCTTGAACTTCTCCACAGCGATGCCTTCAAGAAGGGAACGACGCAGATAGCACCGCCACCGCCGGCCTTAGCAAAAGTTGAAGGCAAGTTTTCACCCAGATCAGTTCGAAGGGATCTAACTCTCGTGCACGGGGCTCCGTCACCACCAGCACCACCAGGCAGACCCTGGAGTACTGGCAGATCAGCGAGCCGCTGGCACCACCGCATCCAGATCGCCGGCCATGTCGGGCCGCCGCCATCCCCCGCGCCGTACGGGTCAGAGATGGAGCCGCCGACCGCGCACAGGGACCGCCATCGCCTGCACACGCCGGAGCACCGCCGAGAGCCCAGCGCCCACCACCGCTTGCCGAAGCCAACTGCCGCCCGAGCACTGGCGCCACCGTGGAGCCATTAGATCGGGGAGGAAGATGTCGCGCGCTGACCACCCTCGCAGACCCCGCCGCACGCCCGAGTGCCGGCGCCACCGCGGCACCATCAGATCACGAGGAGGAGCCCGCGCCTCGCCGCCTCGTGCGGACCACGCTGCCGCCATCGCCGCAGCGCCACGAAAGGGGAGCCCCGCAGATCTGCCGGTGGCCCGACATGCCGCCGAGCCAAGCGTCGCCGCGAGGGCCAGCCGTCCCGCACCGCCTAGGAGCCTCTCGAGGAGGGAGGGAGCCACGTCGCCGCCAACGCACGCGCGGGCTTTGCCTGGCAGCGATGAGGGAAAAGGAAGGCGAGAAAGGGGAGCGGTGGCGGCGATCTAGGGTTCTGCCCGGGCCGCTTGTGGGAGCGGCACGGGGGACGGTAGACAGACGGGTACGTGGGATCCCATCTACTAGCCTAAAAATTAGGGGAGAATTTCACCTCCCGGGCCTCTGCACCAACTAGGGATGCATACGACCATTTTAGTATGAGTACCAAGATATACATGGTCCTCATATTTTTTTTAAATGAGTATCAAGGATTTTTTGATGAGTGGTTCCACCACACACCAAACTTGATCCTCAATAAATGGGGGAAAACCCCTGTGCATCACCTATCAATTCTAGGAATTGAATTCGGGTCGTTAGGCTGCACAACCGCATGCCCAACCACTGAGCGAAGGCTCTCTTTGCTTAAAATTAGGGGAGAATCTCACGTCCCCGGCCTCTGCACCAACTAGGGATGCATACGGCCATTTTAGGATGAGTACCAAGATATACATGGTCCTCAGATTTTTTAAATGAGTATCAAGATATTTTTTGATGAGTGGTTCCACCATACACCAAACTTGATCCTCAATAAATGGAGGAAACCCCCTGTGCATCACCTGTCAATTCTAGGAATTAAATTTGGGTTGTTAGGCTGCACAACCGCATGCCCAACCACTGAGCCAAGGCTCTCTTTGCTAAAAATGGGGGAGAATTTCACTTCCCCGGCCTCTGCACCAACTAAGGATGCATACGACCATTTTAGTATGAGTACCAAGATAAACATGGTCCTCAGAATTTTTTAAATGAGTATCAAGATATTTTTTGATGAGTGGTTCCATGACACACCAAAGTTGATCTTCAATAAATGGGGGAAAACCCCTATGCATCACCTGTCAATTCTAGGAATTGAACTCGGGTCGTTAGGCTGCACAACCGCATGCCCAAAATAGAAGCATTTATGTGTTCTCAAGCTTAGGAGTTCAAGGGACAATGATAGAATTTGACAATTTGCTATTGTCTTGCACTTCCACTGATCTGCTGCTGAAGAATGCTCTTAAGATCAGTGCAGATCACCTTGATGTCTTTTTTCGAGGATACGTTTGAGATCTGATTCATTGAACACACTAGATTTGGAGATGGGAATTTACTAAACATTCATGTCATTTGTATCATTGATTCATCTGAGCTGGGGCTGCGGCTGCACAAGACCGACATGAGCGACAAGCATACATGTGCCTCTTAGATGAGGATCACACGATGGCTAGCTCCACCCAGCCCCTCTATCCCGTCGTCCTTCTCGATGCCATGTCTAGATCGACGAACCTAAACTTGTGGTGAGCCCTTCCTCCATTGTTCTCATGAAGACTTCTCGTTTTAAATTTTTGCAATGGAGTTAGTGGCATATCTTAATTTGAAACAGATTCCATGTGTGGCAAATTGCCAATGCTTAATATATGTTATCTTTCTAGGCCTACTTGTGTTTAAGGTTCAGTTTCGCCTGCAATAATATTAAGTTTATAATGTCAGCGCACTCTATTATTATTGTGCATCCGCACACATAACGTGCTGGGGGAATTTTTTACTGGAATGAAAAAATAAATTATTTGTATTTATCTCTTTTCCATTGACTTGATTTATTTTAGATACCCAGTCTGATTATTGTTTTACAAGCACAGAACAAGAAGATTGATCACTTCTGTTTTGTTTCCAATGCTTTATTCCTCAGCTCTACTTAACAATATTTGGACCTCCTTTACAGTAGCCGAGTAGCATGATTAGATTACGAAAACACTAACGCCCACACGTGTGGGCGTCTGGCAACTCGTCCACACGCATGGATCCTCGTCCAACCAATTTTGCATGAACCTTGGCGTGTTCTAGCAGTTTTTGTGTGCCACGTAGGACTAAGCTGGTGTGTGGGTATTCATCTGGTCGCCCACACGTCCTTTTTCACCACACGGGGGGCTGGTGTGTGGCCGGTTAGCAATTCGCCCACACACCAGTTTTCACACACGCAGAGGGGGCTGGTGTGTGGGCGTTTATCACTTCACCCACACGCCCGTCTCCTCGCCCACACCCAAAACTAGCAGTTGCCATGTGTTTCTGCAGGGTACATGGCAACTGCCATGGCTTTGCTTGTAAGCAGATGGCAACTCCCTTTTACGCGAGTTGCCATGTGTTTTTGCATGGTACATGGCAACTGCCCTAGCGTGCATGTACGCAGATGGCAACTCTTTCCCTTTGTATGGCAACTGCCCTAGCGTGCTTGTGAGCACACGGCAACTCTTTCCCTTTATATGGCAACTGCCCTAGCGTGCTTGTGAGCACACGACAACTCTCTCTTTTACCCGAACATGTTTTTTTGCCATGTCTTTTTGTAGTGCTACACGGCAACTGCCTAGTGTTAGTGGGTGGCAACTCCTAAAGTTTTGAAATCATGGCAACTGCAGTAGACCAGACCATACATGGCAACTGCAGTTGAGCAACCATGGCAACTGTAGTTGTCCAACATGGCAACCGAAGTTCAGCGACATGGCAACTACAATTAAACGAACATGGGCGAGGGTCTGGACCATGGCAACTGCGGGACGCGCGGTGACTGTCATGCGGGGCGTGTGGGACCATGAGGTACGAGGCTTGACGTACGGGGAGTGTGGGCGTTATCTATTTTGCCCGCACGCACGCGTGTGAGAGGGATCGGGAGAAAAAAAAGAGGTGTGTGGGCATTACTTGTTTTGCCCACACGTAGGTGTGTGGGCTGTTCCTCTTATACACCACACACAATGTGTGGGCAGACCCCCTAACGCCCACACGTGTGGCACTTATCGGCGTCCTTAGATTAGATGAATGAAAGAAAATGTGCTTGAATTAGCCATTGATTTGGCCTAGGATTTAGTTTCAGGGTTGTTCCTGCCATTGATCTCTCGGTTCTGCTGTTGTCTATTGAATATTTTTAGTATCTAAAAATGCAGACCAGTTATTTAGTGAATTTTTAAAATTTTAGTTACATTTTATCAAATTTTTTACTTAGCTTTGCAAGGTGGTATGTACATCATGTAGTTATTCTTCCAGAAGAACTTTATGGTCATGCTGAGGAAAAGGTATACTGATTGATCTGCATGAAACATGATGCATACTTGAACGATTGCAGTGCTCTTCATTTTTTGCAACAATTGTAGTGTTGATTGTGTTATGTTGCATAGTGCAGGTATGCAGCCTTGTTCAGCAAGTACTTTATCAAAGTACAAATGCTCGGATTCGCCACCACAGTGCCTGCGGTGCAATGCAGGCTTCCTGTGTCACCTGATCCACCGCCTTGCCTGCCCTCTGTTGGCTTGCATGCTTTCAATGCCTCACTGTTACTGCCCCTATCGATTGAGCACATCGGTTGCCATCCGTCTAGAGTCCTACCCAATTGGAGTATGAACAGTATTAGGAGATGGCCTGTCACAGCAAGCAAAAAAGCACTGCTGCAATGGACCATATAGGTCTCCAATTCCAAATCACCTTGCTTGAGTGCTCGTTGTTGGAAATATGCCCTAGAGGCAATAATAAAATGGTTATTATTATATTTCTTTGTTCATGATAATTGTCTATTGTTCATGCTATAATTGTGTTATCCGGAAATCGTAATACATGTGTGAATACATAAACCACAACACGTCCCTAGTGAGCCTCTAGTTGACTAGCTCATTGATCAAAAGATAGTCATGGTTTCCTGACTATGGACATTGGATGTCATTGATAACGGGATCACATCATTAGGAGAATGATGTGATGGACAAGACCCAATCCTAAGCATAGCTCAAAGATCGTGTAGTTCGTTTGCTATAGCTTTTCCGAATGTCAAGTATCATTTCCTTAGACCATGAGATTGTGCAACTCCCGGATACCGTAGGAGTGCCTTGGGTGTGCCAAACGTCACAACGTAACTGGGTGACTATAAAGGTAGACTACGGGTATCTCCAAAAGTATTTGTTGGGTTGACACGGATCAAGACTGGGATTTGTCACTCCGTATGACGGAGAGGTATCACTGGGCCCACTCGGTAATGCATCATCATAATGAGCTCAAAGTGACCAAGTGTCTGGTCACGGGATCATGCATTACAGTACGAGTAAAGTGACTTGCCGGTAACGAGATTGAACGACGTATTGGGATACCGACGACCGAATCTCGGGCAAGTAATATATCGATTGACAAAGGGAATTGCATACGGGGTTGATTGAACATAGCATAAAGATCGTATAGTTCGTCTGCTAGAGTTTTGCAATGTCAAGTATCTTTTCCATAGACCATGAGACCGTGTAACTCCCGGATACCGTAGGAGTACTTTGGGTGTGCCAAACGTCACAACGTAACAGGGTGACTATAAAGGTACACTACAGGTATCTCCGAAAGTGTCTGATGGGTTGGCACGAATCGAGACTAGGATTTGTCACTCCGTATGACAGAGAGGTATCTGTGGGCCCACTCGGTAATGCATCATCATAATGAGCTCAATGTGACCAAGTGGTTGATCACGGGATCATGCATTACGGTACGAGTAAAGTGTCTTGCCGGTAACGAGATTGAACGAGGTATTGGGATACTGATGATCGAGTCTCGGGCAAGTAACGTACCGATTGACAAAGGGAATTGTATATGGATTGATTGAATCCTCGACATCATGGTTCATCCGATGAGATCATCGAGGAGCATGTGGGAGCCAACATGGGTATCCAGATCCCGCTGTTGGTTATTGACCGGAGAGTCGTCTCGGTCATGTCTGCATGTCTCCCGAACCCGTAGGGTCTACACACTTAGGGTTCGGTGACGCTAGGGTTGTTGAGATATTAGTATACGGTAACCCGAAAGTTGTTCGGAGTCTTGGATGAGATCCCTGACGTCACAAGGAGTTCCGGAATGGTCCGGAGGTGAAGATTTATATATAGGAAGTCAAGTTTCGGCCATCGGGAAAGTTTCGGGGGTAATCCGTATTGTACCGGGACCACCGGAAGGGTCCCGGGGGTCCACCGGGTGGGGCCACCTATACCGGAGGGCCCCATGGGCTGAAGTGGGAGGGGAACCAGCCCCTAGTGGGCTGGTGCGCCCCCCTTGGGCCTCCCCTGCGTCTAGGGTTGGAAACCCTAGGGGTGGGGGGCGCCCCACTTGGCTTGGGGGGCACTCCACCCCCCTTGGACGCCCCCCCCCTTGGAGATGGCATCTCCTAGGGCCGGCACCCCCCTAGGGGTCCTATAAATAGTGGGGGAGGGAGGGAAGCCGCACCCTAGCCCCTGGCCTCTCCCTCTCCCTCCCGTGACACTCCTCCCTCTCCCTGTGCTTGGCGAAGCCCTGCCGAGATCACCGTTGCTTCCACCACCACGCCGTCGTCCTGCTGGATCTTCATAAACCTCTCCTTCCCCCTTGCTGGATCAAGTTGGAGGAGACGTCTTCCCAACCGTACGTGTGTTGAACGCGGAGGTGACGTCCGTTCGGCGCTAGGTCATCAGTGATTTGGATCACGACGAGTACGACTCCATCAACCCCATTCTCTTGAACGCTTCCGCACGCGATCTACAAGAGTATGTAGATGCACTCCTCTCTCCCTCATTGCTAGATGACTCCATAGATTGATCTTGGTGATGCGTAGAAAATTTTAAAATTCTGCTACGTTCCCCAACAGTGGCATCATGAGCTAGGTCTATGCGTAGTTTCTATGCACGAGTAGAACACAAAACAGTTGTGGGCGTCGATATTGTCAATTTGCTTTCCGTTACTAGTCTTATCTTGATTCGGCGGCATCGTGGGATGAAGCAGCCCGGACCGACCTTACACGTACGCTTACGGATCTGAATGTTGCAGACCCGTTGACTAAGCCTCTTCCACGAGCAAAACATGATCAGCACCAAGGCTCCATGGGTGTTAGAATCATTACTGTGTAATCTAGATTATTGACTCTAGTGCAAGTGGGAGACTGAAGGAAATATGCCCTAGAGGCAATAATAAAGTTATTATTTATTTCCTTATATCATGATAAATGTTTATTATTCATGCTAGAATTGTATTAACCGGAAACATAATACATGTGTGAATGCATAGACAAACTTAGTGTCACTAGTATGCCTCTACTAGACTAGCTCGTTAATCAAAGATGGTTATGTTTCCTAACCATGAACAATGTGTTGTTATTTGATTAACGAGGTCACATCATTAGTTGAATGATCTGATTGACATGACCCATTTCATGAGCTTAGCACCCGATCGTTTAGTATGTTGCTATTGCTTTCTTCATAACTTATACATGTTCCTATGACTATGAGATTATGTAACTCCCGTTTACCGGAGGAACACTTTGGGTGCTACCAAACGTCACAACGTAACTGGGTGATTATAAAGGAGTACTACAGGTGTCTCCAAAGGTAGATGTTGGGTTGGCGTATTTCGAGATTAGGATTTGTCACTCCGATTGTCGGAGAGGTATCTCTGGGCCCTCTCGGTAATGCACATCACATAAGCCTTGCAAGCATTGTGACTAATAAGTTAGTTGCGAGATTATGTATTACGGAACGAGTAAAGAGACTTACCGGTAACGAGATTGAACTAGGTATTGGATACCGACGATCGAATCTCGGGCAAGTAACATACCGATGACAAAAGGAACAACGTATATTGTTATGCGGTCTGACCGATAAAGATCTTCATAGAATATGTAGGAGCCAATATGGGCATCTAGGTCCCGCTATTGGTTATTGACCGGAGATGTGTCTCAGTCATGTCTACATTGTTCTCGAACCGTAGGGTCCACACGCTTAACGTGACGATGACAGTTATTATGAGTTTATGCATTTTGATGTACCGAAGTTAGTTCGGAGTCCCGGATGTGATCACGGACATGACGAGGAGTCTCGAAATGGTCGAGACATAAAGATTCATATATTGGATGACTATATTCGGACACCGGAAGTGTTCCGGGTGATTTCGGAGAAAACCGGAGAGCCGGAGGGTTACCGGAACCCTACCGGGAGAAGTAATGGGCCTTATGGGCTTTAGTGGAGAGAGAGAAGGGCTGCCAGAGGTGGGCCGTGCGCCACCTCCTCCCTGGTCCGAATTGGACTAGGGGAGGGGGGCGCACCCCCTTTTCCTTCTCCCACTCCACCTCTTTCCCCCTCCTAGTAGGAGTCCTACTCCTACTAGGAGGAGGACTCCTCCTTGGCGTGCCACACCTGGCCGGCCGGCCTCCTCCCCTTGCTCCTTTATATACGGGGGCAGGGGCACCCCAAGACACACAAGTTGATCCACGTGATCGTTCCTTAGCCGTGTGCGGTGCCCCCTGCCACCATATTCCACCTCAATCATATCGTTGTAGTGCTTAGGCGAAGCCCTGCGTCGGTAGAACATCAAGATCGTCATCACGCCATCGTGCTGATGGAACTCCTCCCCGAAGCTTTGCTGGATCGGAGCCCAGGGATTGTCATCGAGCTATACATGTGCTAAGAACTCGGAGGTGCCGGAGTAACGGTGCTTGGATCGGTCGGATCGGAAAGAAGACGTACGACTAATTCCTCTACGTTGTGTCAACGCTTCCGTTGTGATCTACAAGGGTACGTAGATCAGACTCTCCCCCTCGTTGCTATGCATCACCATGATCTTGCGTGTGCGTAGGAAAATTTTGAAATTACTACGTTACCCAACAGTGGCATCCGAGCCTAGGTTTTATGGTTTGATGTTATATGCACGAGTAGAACACAAGTGAGTTGTGGGCGATACAAGTCATACTGCCTACCAGCATGTCATACTTTGGTTCAGCGGTATTGTTGGACGAGGCGACCCGGACCAACCTTACGCGTACGCTTACGCGAGACCGGTTCCCTCGACGTGCTTTGCACATAGATGGCTTGCGGGCGACTGTCTCTCCAACTTTAGTTGAACCGAGTATGGCTATGCCCGGTCCTTGAGAAGGTTAAAATGGAGTCTGTTTGACAAACTATCGTTGTGGTTTTGATGCGTAGGTGAGATTGGTTCTTGCTTAAGCCCGTAGCAGCCACGTAAAAATTGCAACAACAAAGTAGAGGACGTCTAACTTGTTTTTGCAGGGCATGTTGTGATGTGATATGGTCAAGACATGATGCTAAATTTTATTGTATGAGATGATCATGTTTTGTAACCGAATTATCGGCAACTGGCAGGAGCCATATGGTTGTCGCTTTATTGTATGCAATGCAATCGCGATGTAATGCTTTACTTTATCACTAAACGGTAGCGATAGTAGACGACAACAATGCTACGATGGAGATCAAGGTGTCGCGCCGGTGACGATGGTGATCATGACGGTGCTTCAGAGATGGAGATCACAAGCACAAGATGATGATGGCCATATCATATCACTTATATTGATTGCATGTGATGTTTATCTTTTTATGCATCTTATCTTGCTTTGGTTGACGGTAGCATTATAAGATGATCTCTCACTAAATTATCAAGAAGTGTTCTCCCTGAGTATGCACCGTTGCGAAAGTTCTTCGTGCTGAGACACCACATGATGATCGGGTGTGATAGGCTCTATGTTCAAATACAACGGGTGCAAAACAGTTGCACACGCGGAATACTTAGGTTATACTTGACGAGCCAAGCATATACAGATATGGCCTCGGAACACGGAGACCGAAAGGTCGAGCGTGAATCATATAGTAGATATAATCAACATAATGATGTTCACCGATGAAACTACTCCATCTCACGTGATGATCGGACATGGTTTAGTTGATTTGGATCACGTGATCACTTAGAAGATTAGAGGGATGTCTATCTAAGTGGGAGTTCTTAAGTAATATGATTAATTGAACTTAAATTTATCATGAACTTAGTACCTGATAGTATCTTGCTTGTTTATGTTGATTGTAGATAGATGGCTCGTGCTGCTGTTCCGTTGAATTTTAATGCGTTCCTTGAGAAAGCAAAGTTGAAAGATGATGGTATCAATTACACGGACTGGGTTCGTAACTTGAGGATTATCCTTATTGCTGCACAGAAGAATTACATCCTGGAAGCACCGCTAGGTGCCAGGCCTGCTACTGGAGCAACACCAGATGTTATGAACATCTGGCAGAGCAAAGCTGATGACTACTCGATAGTTCAGTGTGCCATGCTTTACGGCTTAGAATCGGGACTTCAACGACGTTTTGAACGTCATGGAGCATATGAGATGTTTCAGGAGTTGAAGTTAATATTTCAAGCAAATGCCCGGATTGAGAGATATGAAGTCTCCAATAAGTTCTATAGCTTCAAGATGGAAGAGAACAGTTCTGTCAGTGAGCATATACTCAAAATATCTCGGTATAATAATCACTTGATTCAATTGGGAGTTAATCTTCCAGATGATTGCGTCATTGACAGAATTCTCCAATCACTGCCACCAAGCTACAAGAGCTTCGTGATGAACTATAATATGCAAGGGATGAACAAGACTATTCCCGAGCTCTTCACAATGCTGAAAGCTGCGGAGGTAGAAATCAAAAAGGAGCATCAAGTGTTGATGGTTAACAAAACCACTAGTTTCAAGAAAAAGGGCAAAGGGAAGAAGAAAGGGAACTTCAAGAAGAACGGCAAGCAAGTTGCTGCTCAGGAGAAGAAACCCAAGTCTGGACCTAAGCCTGAAACTGAGTGCTTCTACTGCAAGCAGACTGGTCACTGGAAGCGGAACTGCCCCAAGTATTTGGCGGATAAGAAGGATGGCAAGGTGAACAAAGGTATATGTGATATACATGTTATTGATGTGTACCTTACTAATGCTCGCAGTAGCACCTGGGTATTTGATACTGATTCTGTTGCTAATATTTGCAACTCGAAACAGGGACTATGGATTAAGCGAAGATTGGCTAAGGACGAGGTGATGATGCGCGTAGGAAACGGTTCCAAAGTCGATGTGATCGCGGTCGGCACGCTACCTCTACATCTACCTTCGGGATTAATATTAGACCTAAATAATTGTTATTTGGTGCCAGCGTTGAGCATGAACATTATATCTGGATCTTGTTTAATGCGATACGGTTATTCATTTAAATCAGAGAATAATGGTTGTTCTATTTATATGAGTAATATCTTTTATGGTCATGCACCCTTGAAGAGTGGTATATTCTTGTTAAATCTCGATAGTAGTGATACACATATTCATAATGTAGAAGCCAAAAGATGCAGAGTTGATAATGATAGTGCAACTTATTTGTGGCACTGCCGTTTAGGTCATATCGGTGTAAAGCGCATGAAGAAACTCCATACTGATGGACTTTTGGAACCACTTGATTATGAATCACTTGGTACTTGCGAACCGTGTCTCATGGGCAAGATGACTAAAACACCGTTCTCCGGTACTATGGAGAGAGCAACAGATTTGTTGGAAATCATACATACAGATGTATGCGGTCCGATGAATATTGAGGCTCGTGGCGGATATCGTTATTTTCTCACCTTCACAGATGATTTGAGCAGATATGGGTATATCTACTTAATAAAACATAAGTCTGAAACATTTGAAAAGTTCAAAGAATTTCAGAGTGAAGTGGAAATCATCGTAACAAGAAAATAAAGTTTCTACGATCTGATCATGGAGGAGAATATTTGAGTTACGAGTTTGGTGTACATTTGAAAAATTGTGGAATAGTTTCACAACTCACGCCGCCCGGAACACCACAGCGTAATGGTGTGTCCGAACGTCGTAATCGTACTTTACTAGATATGGTGCGATCTATGATGTCTCTTACTGATTTACCGCTATCGTTTTGGGGATACGCTCTAGAGACGGCCGCATTCACGTTAAATAGGGCACCATCAAAATCCGTTGAGACGACGCCTTATGAACTATGGTTTGGCAAGAAACCAAAGTTGTCGTTTCTGAAAGTTTGGGGCTGCGATGCTTATGTGAAAAAGCTTCAACCTAATAAGCTCGAACCCAAATCGGAGAAATGTGTCTTCATAGGATATCCAAAGGAAACTATTGGATACACCTTCTATCACAGATCCGAAGGCAAGACTTTTGTTGCTAAATTCGGAAACTTTCTTGAGAAGGAGTTTCTCTTGAAAGAAGTGAGTGGGAGGAAAGTAGAACTTGACGAGGTAACTGTACCCGCTCCCTTATTGGAAAGTAGTACATCACAGAAAACTGTTTCTGCAACACCTACACCAATAGATGAGGAAGCTAATGAAAATGATCATGAAACTTCAGAACAAGACACTACTGAACCTCGTAGATCAACCAGAGCAAGATCCGCGCCAGAGTGGTACGGTAATCCAGTTCTGGAAGTCATGCTGCTAGATCATGATGAACCTACGAACTATGAAGAAGCGATGGTGAGCCCAGATTCCGCAAAGTGGCTTGAAGCCATGAAATCTAAGATGGGATCCATGTATGAGAACAAAGTATGGACTTTGGTTGACTTGCCCGATGATCGGCAAGCAATTGAGAATAAATGGATCTTCAAGAAAAAGACTGACGCTGATGGTAATGTTACTGTCTATAAAGCTCGACTTGTCGCAAAAGGTTTTCGACAAGTTCAAGGGGTTGACTACGATGAGACCTTCTCACCCGTAGCAATGCTTAAGTCTGTCCGAATCATGTTAGCAATTGCCGCGTTTTATGATTATGAAATTTGGCAGATGGATGTCAAAACTGCATTCCTGAATGGATTTCTGGAAGAAGAGTTGTATATGATGCAACCGGAAGGTTTTGTCGATCCAAAGGGAGCTAACAAAGTGTGCAAGCTCCAGCGATCCATTTATGGACTGGTGCAAGCCTCTCGGAGTTGGAATAAATGTTTTGATAGTGTGATCAAAGCATTTGGTTTTATACAGACTTTTGGTGAAGCCTGTATTTACAAGAAAGTGAGTGGGAGCTCTGTAGCATTTCTGATATTATATGTGGATGACATATTGCTGATTGGAAATGATATAGAATTTCTGGATAGCATAAAGGGATACTTGAATAAGAGTTTTTCAATGAAAGACCTCGGTGAAGCTGCTTACATATTAGGCATAAAGATCTATAGAGATAGATCAAGACGCTTAATTGGACTTTCACAAAGCACATACCTTGACAAAATTTTGAAGAAATTCAAAATGGATCAAGCAAAGAAAGGGTTCTTGCCTGTGTTACAAGGTGTGAAGTTGAGTCAGACTCAATGCCCGACCACTGCAGAAGATAGAGAGAAAATGAAAGATGTTCCCTATGCTTCAGCCATAGGCTCTATCATGTATGCAATGCTGTGTACCAGACATGATGTGTGCCTTGCTATAAGTTTAGCAGGGAGGTACCAAAGTAATCCAGGAATGGATCACTGGACAGCGGTCAAGAACATCCTGAAATACCTGAAAAGGACTAAGGATATGTTTCTCGTATATGGAGGTGACAAAGAGCTCACCGTAAGAGGTTACGTTGATGCAAGCTTTGACACTGACCCGGACGATTCTAAATCGCAAACCGGATACGTGTTTACATTAAATGGTGGAGCTGTCAGTTGGTGCAGTTCTAAACAAAGCGTCGTAGCGGGATCTACATGTGAAGCGGAGTACACAGCTGCTTCGGAAGCAGCAAACGAAGGAGTCTTGATGAAGGAGTTCATATCCGATCTAGGTGTCATACCTAGTGCATCGGGTCCAATGAAAATCTTTTGTGACAATACTGGTGCAATTGCCTTGGCAAAGGAATCCAGATTTCACAAGAGGACCAAGCACATCAAGAGACGCTTCAATTCCATCAGGGATCTAGTCCAGGTGGGAGACATAGAGATTTGCAAGATACATACGGATCTGAATGTTGCAGACCCGTTGACTAAGCCTCTTCCATGAGCAAAACATGATCAGCACCAAGGCTCCATGGGTGTTAGAATCATTACTGTGTAATCTAGATTATTGACTCTAGTGCAAGTGGGAGACTGAAGGAAATATGCCCTAGAGGCAATAATAAAGTTATTATTTATTTCCTTATATCATGATAAATGTTTATTATTCATGCTAGAATTGTATTAACCGGAAACATAATACATGTGTGAATGCATAGACAAACTTAGTGTCACTAGTATGCCTCTACTAGACTAGCTCGTTAATCAAAGATGGTTATGTTTCCTAACCATGAACAATGTGTTGTTATTTGATTAACGAGGTCACATCATTAGTTGAATGATCTGATTGACATGACCCATTTCATTAGCTTAGCACCCGATCGTTTAGTATGTTGCTATTGCTTTCTTCATAACTTATACATGTTCCTATGACTATGAGATTATGCAACTCCCGTTTACCGGAGGAACACTTTGGGTGCTACCAAACGTCACAACGTAACTGGGTGATTATAAAGGAGTACTACAGGTGTCTCCAAAGGTAGATGTTGGGTTGGCGTATTTCGAGATTAGGATTTGTCACTCCGATTGTCGGAGAGGTATCTCTGGGCCCTCTCAGTAATGCACATCACATAAGCCTTGCAAGCATTGTGACTAATAAGTTAGTTGCGACATGATGTATTACGGAACGAGTAAAGAGACTTACCGATAACGAGATTGAACTAGGTATTGGATACCGACGATCGAATCTCGGGCAAGTAACATACCGATGACAAAAGGAACAACGTATGTTGTTATGCAGTCTGACCGATAAAGATCTTCGTAGAATATGTAGGAGCCAATATGGGCATCCAGGTCCCGCTATTGGTTATTGACCGGAGATGTGTCTCGGTCCTGTCTACATTGTTCTCGAATCGTAGGGTCCGCACACTTAACGTTACGATGACAGTTATTATGAGTTTATGCATTTTGATATACCGAAGTTAGTTCGGAGTCCCGGATGTGATCACGGACATGATGAGGAGTCTCGAAATGGTCGAGACATAAAGATTGATATATTGGATGACTATATTCGGACACCGGAAGTGTTCCGGGTGATTTCGGAGAAAACCAGAGAGCTGGAGGGTTACCGGAACCCTACCGGGAGAAGTAATGGGCCTTATGGGCTTTAGTGGAGAGAGAGAAGGGCTGCCAGAGGTGGGCCGCGCGCCACCTCCTCCCTGGTCCGAATTGGACTAGGGGAGGGGGGCGGCGCCCCCCCTTTTCCTTCTCCCACTCCACCTCTTTCCCCCACCTAGTAGGAGTCCTACTCCTACTAGGAGGAGGACTCCTCCTTGGCGCGCCACACCTAGCCGGCCGGCCTCCTCCCCTTGCTCCTTTATATACGGGGGCAGGGGGCACCCCAAGACACACAAGTTGATCCACGTGATCGTTCCTTAGCCGTGTGCGGTGCCCCCTGCCACCATATTCCACCTCAATCATATCGTTGTAGTGCTTAGGCGAAGCCCTGCGTCGGTAGAACATCAAGATCGTCATCACGCTGTCGTGCTGACGGAACTCCTCCCCGAAGCTTTGCTGGATCGGAGCCTGGGGATCGTCATCGAGTTGTACGTGTGCTAAGAACTCGGAGGTGCCGGAGTAATGGTGCTTGGATCGGTTGGATCGGAAAGAAGACGTACGACTAATTCCTCTACGTTGTGTCAACGCTTCCGTTGTGATCTACAAGGGTACGTAGATCAGACTCTCCCCCTCGTTGCTATGCATCACCATGATCTTGCGTGTGCGTAGGAAAATTTTGAAATTACTACGTTACCCAACACCTTCTACCTCAGATCCGAAGGCAAGATCTTTGTTGCCAAGAATGGATCCTTTCTAGAGAAAGAGTTTCTCTCGAAAGAAATAAGTGGGAGAAAAGTGGAACTTGATGAAGTATTACCTCTTGAACCGGTAAGTGGCGCAGCTCAAGAAAATGTTCCTGAGGTGCCTGCACCGACTAGAGAGGAAGTTAATGATGATGATCATGAAACTTCAGATCAAGTTACTACTGAACTTCGTAGGTCCACGAGGACACGTTCCGCACCAGAGTGGTACGGCAACCCTGTCTTGGAAATCATGTTGTTCGACAACGGTGAACCTTCGAACTATGAAGAAGCGATGGCTGGCCCGGATTCCGACAAATGGCTGGAAGCCATGAAATCCGAGATAGGATCCATGTATGAAAATGAAGTATGGACTTTGACTGACTTGCCCGTTGATCGCCGAGCCATAGAAAATAAATGGATCTTTAAGAAGAAGACAAACGCGGATGGTAATGTGACCATCTATAAAGCTCGGCTTGTCGCTAAGGGTTATCGACAAGTTCAAGGGGTTGACTACGATGAGACTTTCTCACCCGTAGCAAAGCTGAAGTCCGTCCGAATCATGTTAGCAATTGCCGCATTCTATGATTATGAGATATGGCAAATGGACGTCAAAACATCATTCCTTAATGGTTTCCTTAAGGAAGAATTGTATATGATGCAGCCGGAAGGTTTTGTCGATCCTAAGAATGCTGACAAGGTGTGCAAGCTCCAACGCTCGATTTATGGGCTGGTGCAAGCATCTCGGAGTTGGAACATTCGTTTTGATGAGATGATCAAAGCGTTTGGGTTTACGCAGACTTATGGAGAAGCCTGCATTTACAAGAAAGTGAGTGGGAGCTCTGTAGCATTTCTCATATTGTATGTGGATGACATACTGCTGATGGGAAATGATATAGAATTCTTGGAAAGCATAAAGGCCTAGTTGAACAAGTGTTTTTCAATGAAGGATCTTGGAGAAGCTGCTTATATATTAGGCATCAAGATCTATAGAGATAGATCGAGACGCCTCATTGGTCTTTCACAGAGTACGTACCTTGACAAGATATTGAAGAAGTTCAAAATGGATCAGTCAAAGAAGGGGTTCTTGCCTGTGTTGCAAGGTACGAGATTAAGCACGGCTCAATGCCCGACCACGGCAGAAGATAGAGAAAAGATGAGTGTCGTCCCCTATGCCTCGGTCATAGGGTCTATCATGTATGCTATGCTGTGTACCAGACCTGATGTAAACCTTGCCGTAAGTTTGGTAGGAAGGTACCAAAGTAATCCCAGCATGGAACACTGGACAGCGGTCAAGAATATCCTGAAGTACCTGAAAAGGACTAAGGATATGTTTCTCGTTTATGGAGGTGACGAAGAGCTTGTCGTAAAGGGTTACGTCGATGCTAGCTTCGACACAGATCTGGATGACTCTAAGTCACAAACCGGATACGTGTATATTTTGAATGGTGGGGCAGTAAGCTGGTGCAGTTGCAAGCAAAGCGTTGTGGTGGGATCTACATGTGAAGCGGAGTACATGGCGGCCTCGGAGGCAGCACAAGAGGCAATCTGGGTGAAGGAGTTCATTACCGACCTAGGAGTCATACCCAATGCGTCGAGCCCGATGACTCTCTTCTGTGACAACACTGGAGCTATTGCCCTTGTCAAGGAGCCCAGGTTTCACGGGAAGACCAGGCATATCAAGCGTCGCTTCAACTCCATTCGTGAAAGTGTTCAAAATGAAGACATAGATATTTGTAAAGTACATACAGACCTGAATGTGGCAGATCCGTTGACTAAACCTCTCCCTAGAGCAAAACATGATCAACACCAGAACTGCATGGGTGTTCGATTCATCACAATGTAACTAGACTATTGACTCTAGTGCAAGTGGGAGACTCTTGGAAATATGCCCTAGAGGCAATAATAAAATGGTTATTATTATATTTCTTTGTTCATGATAATTGTCTATTGTTCATGCTATAATTGTGTTATCCGGAAATCGTAATACATGTGTGAATACATAGACCACAACACGTCCCTAGTGAGCCTCTAGTTGACTAGCTCATTGATCAAAAGATAGTCATGGTTTCCTGACTATGGACATTGGATGTCATTGATAACGGGATCACATCATTAGGAGAATGATGTGATGGACAAGACCCAATCCTAAGCATAGCTCATAGATCGTGTAGTTCGTTTGCTATAGCTTTTCCGAATGTCAAGTATCATTTCCTTAGACCATGAGATTGTGCAACTCCCGGATACCATAGGAGTGCCTTGGGTGTGCCAAACGTCACAACGTAACTGGGTGACTATAAAGGTACACTACAGGTATCTCCGAAAGTGTCTGATGGGTTGGCACGAATCGAGATTGGGATTTGTCACTCCGTATGATGGAGAGGTATGTCTGGGCCCACTCGGTAATGCATCATCATAATGAGCTCAATGTGACCAAGTGGTTGATCACGGGATCATGCATTATGGTACGAGTAAAGTGACTTGCCGGTAACGAGATTGAACGAGGTATTGGGATACCGACGATCGAGTCTCGGGCAAGTAACGTACCGATTGACAAAGGGAATTGTATACGGATTGATTGAATCCTCGACATCGTGGTTCATCCGATGAGATCATCGAGGAGCATGTGGGAGCCAACATCGGTATCCAGATCCCGCTGTTGGTTATTGACCGGAGAGTCGTCTCGGTCATGTCTGCGTGTCTCCCGAACCCGTAGGGTCTACACACTTAAGGTTCGGTGACGCTAGGGTTGTTGAGATATTAGTATACGGCAACCCGAAAGTTGTTCAGAGTCCCGGATGAGATCCCGGACGTCACGAGGAGTTCCGGAATGGTCCGGAGATGAAGATTTATATATAGGAAGTCAAGTTTCGGCCATCGGGAAAGTTTCGGGGGTAATCCGTATTGTACCGGGACCACCGGAAGGGTCCCGGGGGTCCACCGGGTGGGGCCACCTATCCCGGAGGGCCCCATGGGCTGAAGTGGGAGGGGAACCAGCCCCTAGTGGGGTGGTGCGCCCCCCTTGGGCCTCCCCTGCGCCTAGGGGTGGGGGGCACTCCACCCCCCTTGGCCGCCGCCCCCCCTTGGAGATGGCATCTCCTAGGGCCGGCGCCCCCCCTAGGGGTCCTATAAATAGTGGGGGGGAGGGAGGGCAGCCGCACCCTAGCCCCTGGCCTCTGCCTCTCCCTCCCGTGACACTCCTCCCTCTCCCTGTGCTTGGCGAAGCCCTGCCGAGATCACCGTTGCTTCCACCACCACGCCGTCGTGCTGCTGGATCTTCATCAACCTCTCCTTCCCCCTTGCTGGATCAAGTTGGAGGAGACGTCTTCCCAACCGTACGTGTGTTGAACGCGGAGGTGCCGTCTGTTCGGTGCTAGGTCATCGGTGATTTGGATCACGACGAGTACGACTCCATCAACCCCGTTCTCTTGAGCGCTTCCGCGCGCGATCTACAAGGGTATGTAGATGCACTCCTCTCTCCCTCGTTGCTAGATGACTCCATAGATTGATCTTGGTGATGCGTAGAAAATTTTAAAATTCTGCTACATTCCCCAACACTCGTATGAGTTCTGGATATGCTCTCTTATTGCCCCAGGTCAGTAGTAATGATTTGTCACTTTTGGCGAAATCTGCGAAGCTATTTCTTTGGTTTGAGAGAGTTAATATGTTTTGTTGAGGACAAAACCACACACAAGGTTCTCTGGTTGTCTAGATTTATTAATAGGATGGAAGTTCAAGTTTATTGAAGGTGTTTTTTTAGAGCCTGGGGTCTGCTTTGGTTTCATTTGTCTTGGGCTCTTCTCTTAAAATACATGACCGGATGCCGCTGATAGTTAATACATCAATAGCTTGGATGCTTCTGTATTTGTTCTCTTTAGATTTATAACTCTTCAAGAATTATAATGAAGTATCTTCTAGGTTGTCTTGATCTGTTAAAAAAACCTTTTACCTGGAGCTTCCTGTCAAATATCTCTTCCTATCAATACATATAACTGATGTGTCTGTCATATGTACTGCATACTGTATGGTATGCAATCCACTTATCCAGGATTCTATAGTCTGAATTAATAATGTCTGTAAACTAGCAAAAAGCCCGTGCGTTGCAATGGGAGAGAAAACATAACACACGCTCTTAACTCAACAACCATCACTCAAGACCACAATAGGTCCATCTCCTTTATTTTTGCGAGGCATCATATTTGTGTTGCCGCTTATTCGCCTTCTCACCCTCGCCGGCAATGGCCTCGGTGTTCACACAAAACAATAAAAAACGTGTGTTGAATATGGTTAATCCAAAGGCGTCTCTCTCCTCCCACTCCCTCTCTCTCGCTCGTTTTCTCTCACTCTCGCGATGAGAAATCTGTTGTTTTCTCCTGTGACATTTTTTAGAGGTATGCATGTGTACTTATCGATGTTTTCTTTTCCGTATACCGTCATATTGGGGTGTTTATTTGCAATCCGGATAGCCGCCGGTATGAAAAAAAACCGAATCTTACGCTATAAATTATAAGTTTGCTTCCATAACAATATTTTAAAAATATTTAATAGGTAAACTTAACATCATATTTAGATTCCACACATTTTTCTAATAAAATTTCATATATAATATGTCAAAATCGAAGTTACGGTTTAAAAGATACAAATAATTTAGAAAATCATTTGTTTGACTCAAATATATTCCAAAATATTATTTAAAAATACTTAACAGGTAAAAATAATCTCATATTCATATTCTACATATTTTTCTAATCAAATTTCATATATAACATGTTCAAATTGGAGTTACGGTTTAAAAGATATGGATGATTTTAAAAAGCATTTGTTTGACTTAAATATGATCCACGGATGAATTATCTAAAACATCAGTTTTTTTCAAAAAATGTAAAATAACGGTTCGGGTGTGACTTAAATCCGGACGACGGGTTGATTTCAAAAAAAGACATGGACTTTTGTGTAAAATACAAAAATAACAATTCGTTTTAACTTAAAACAGGACTTCGGGTTGAATTCTCTGAAATAGAAGGACTTTTCTGAAAAATGCTATGACGGATGAAAGAAACCCAATTTACTTTATTATTAGGTAAAGATAACTCTTCAAGAATTATAATGGAGTATCTTCTAGGTTGTGTTGATCTTTAAAAAAACCTTTTACCTGGAGCTTCCTGTCGAATATCTCTTCCTATCAGTACATATAACTGATATGTGTGTCGTATGTACTGCATACTGTATGGTATGCAATCCACTTATCCAGGATTTTATGGTCTGCATTAATAATGGAATTTGTATTACCAGAGGTGTTATTTAAGTGATAATTTTCAGGTTTGGTATCACTTCTGTCCTTGGTAGGAGATTTTTGACCAGGGCACCATTGTACAAAAGGTAATAACTGAGAATACATGGGCAATGCAAAATTTGCAGTATGATATTTTCAGGCAGTAGTTACTCGAGTGTCGACTTTTTCTGTATCCTTGTTTCACTTTTTTTAGATTTAATGATTTATCCAGTTCTACACACTGCATGTACATCCTGAGCAGGTTTCCATTAACCTATGGTTACAAACTTTGCTTGAGTTTAGTGGGAAGAATCTCGGTATCAGGTTAGGAGGGATTAGGATACTTTGTTACTTTGTGCTGTATTCGCATGTCTTAATCAGATTATGATTATCTACTCTACCTGGAGATTATTTTGAGTGACTAGATTAAGCAGAAATTAATACAGGCGGGTTTACCTACTGCCGACGGCGTCCTCCCGGTGAGGTGATGGTTGCGCTGATCAGTACAACGCTGTCCCAAATTTTCTTTCGGTGTCTTCATTCCGTTCCTTCCTGGTTTGCAGATGATCGGCTGTTGTTCAATCCTTTTCTTCTGCTTATAGTCAACTGACAGGACTGTTGGCGAGGGCGACAGCGGAGTAGATGGACTGAAGTAGGAGGCGGCGACAAATGGTGAATTCATGCTCGGTGAGTGCTTTGCTTGGATCAATTGTACATATCCTCTGAGATTTTAGATTCATAGTAGTTGCTTCATCTTATGTGAGGTGCTGAGTTATGTACATGAATGACACTTTCTGGGTTGGCAATGCGGAATTAGTTATTTCTCTTGATAGGACGTGTATGAATGTGATACCTACTTGAATTGTAAAAGAGTCCTGGTAAAGGTTCCAAGAGCATCTGTTGTGTTTGGGAAGTTCATTTTCTTGGCAACCTATAGTTGACTACCTGCTGTGATTTTATACCATTAGCAAAAGAGCCCGTGCGTTGCAACGGGAGAGAAAACATAACACACGCTCTTAACTCAACAATCATCACTCAAGACCACAATAGGTCCATCTCTTTTATTTTTGGAAGGCATCATATTTGTGTTGCCGCTTATCCTCCTTCTCACCCTCGCCGGCGATGGCCTCGGTGTTCACACAAAACAACAAAAAACGTGTGTTGAATATGGTTAATCCTAAGGCGTCTCTCTCTCCCTCTCTCCTCCCTCTCCCTCTCTCTCCCGCTCGCTTTCTCTCACTCTCGCGATGAGAAATCTGTTGTTTTTCCCCTGCGACATTTTTCAGAGGTATGCATGTGTAGTTATCGATGTTTTCTTTTCCGTATACCGTTATAGTGGGGTGTTTATTTACAATCCGGATCACCGCCGGTACGAAAAAACGATTCTTGCGCTATAAATTATAAGTTTGCTTCCATAACAATATTTTCACATTTTTCTAATAAAATTTCATATATAATATGTTAAAATCGAAGTTACGGTTTAAAAGATACAGATAATTTAGAAAATCATTTGGCTTGACTCAAATATATTCCAAAATAATATTAAAAATACTTAATAGGTAAAAATAATCTCATATTCATATTCTACATATTTTTCTAATCAAATTTCATATATAACATGTTCAAATCAGAGTTACGGTTTAAAAGATATGGATGATTTTAAAAAGCATTTGTTTGACTTAAATATGATCCGCGGATGAATTATCTAAAATATCAGGGTTTTTTCGAAAAATGTAAAATAACAGTTCGGGTGTGACTTAAATCCGGATGGCGGGTTGATTTCAAGAAAAAGACAGAGACTTTTGTGTAAAATACGAAAATAATGATTCGTTTTAACTTAAAATAGGACTGCGGGTTAAATTCTTTCAAATAGAGGGACTTTTCTAAAAAATGCCATGACGGACGAAAGAAACCCCGATTTGCTTTATTATTAGGTAAAGATAAAGATTATGCTTATGTAGGTAAGCTTTCATCTATAATGAAATCTTCCATGGGACTTTGTTTTCCTCAGCTTTAATGAAATCTTTTAGTATGACACTAATGCAAAAAACTAGCTTTTCTAATAATGCAAAAAATAAAATTGTTGGGTATATATTAGAGCCTTTTGTGAACATGACTTCTAGGTAATGTGCAATCTCCTTTTTTGTTCTGCTATACCGGTGCTGCACTGACTATGTTGGCCCAACTTGAATTTGACAGTTTATTTTGTTTTGTACTGGTCTGAGTTTTGTTTTTTCGAGATTGAACTGGTCTGAGTTTTATGGGTTCTGTGTCTTGCTTCCTTGATGGTACTAAATTTTAATATCTGCGCAACAAGCCTTCTCCGCCCATATAAAGGAAATGATATCTCTTCCTAAAGAAATTAGATTGATTTTGGGAACAATTGAGATCCCCCAGTAGAAAAATAATGTCTTACATAGGTACGACGGCGATGGAACGAGTACCAACATGTGGATATAACCAAGCAACTTTTCGGCCAGATTCGGGCGTCTGCGCCATTTGTCTCAGTTGCAATGAGTGTTGGAATTTCGAATGTGTTTGATTAATCACATATGATATTATGAGATTAGTATAGTGACTAATTCTTGCTGGTGGTTTTAGTGTAAAATAGGTTGTTGAACTAAAGAATATGCTAATCCGTCACTTGCTTCTCCTTGTTTGCAAATAGTTTCGGCTTGACGTGGTTATCACTTGAGCGGCTATTTCTTTTTCCAACTACAGTGCCCTTTGCTTAATGTTTTTTTTCCCCTCATGGTCAGCATGCTCGAGGCGTACCTGCAAGCTTGATGGTGCCACTGCCTGCGTCAAGGATGGCATCGGCCGGGCACTCTTTTGGGTCATGGAAATTGGCTTCTGCTTCTTTTTCCCACCGGTACAAATGCATGGTACTTCCTTCGTCCCGTCTCATAATGTAAGATATTTTTTAACACTATGCTAAAACGTCTTATATTATGGGATAGAGAGAGTAATTAATACTCAAATAGAACATCTTTTTCGTTCGTGTCTCGTGTCAGGGGCACGATAGGTAAAATCTATTCAAAGTAATCAAGCATGAAGCTGGAGGCTAAGAGCATCTCCACTCCCCCTCCCCCCAACAGGCCCCTTTAAGACCTTTTTCTTATCGCTAGTGTGAAAAAAACGGCTCAGTCGTGTTTCCAGAAACTTACTTTTCGTCGGTTAAGGCCGAATTTGGCGCCGGCGGACCCAGGCCGAACCCGACGTGCTGAGGGCGCCAGGGGAAACATTTTTGATGCAAAAGCCTGACGGACCCGCCGAGTCAGCGTACGTACCCTCGTAGACCGTTCGCGGAAGCGTTATATCAACGCGGTTGATGTAGTCGTACGTCTTCACGATCCGACCGATCCAAATACCGAAAGCACGGCACCTCTGAGTTCTGCACACGTTCGGCTCGGTGACGTCCTCGCCTTCTCGATCCAGCAAGAAGGGCGAAGTAGTAGATGAGTTCCGGCAACACGACGGCGTGGTGACGGTGTTGGTGAAGAACAATCTCCGCAGGGCTTCGCCTAAGCACTACGAAAACTACGACGGTGGATAAACTAGAGGGGACGGGGTTGCGGCACGCGGCTTGGTGTTTCTTGATGTGTCTTGGGTGCTAGCCCTGCCCCTTTATTTATATGTTGAGCCTTGGGGTCGAAACTTGGAGTTAAAGCCTCCACAAAGTCGGTTTCACCCGAAAGGCGAGAGTCCTTCTCGGACTCCAGGGCCAGACGCCAGGGTTCCCGGCGTCTGGACCCAGACGCCAGGGACCCTGGCGTCTGGCCCCTGGACTCCGCAAAACTTCCTTTTGCGCTTTCCAAAAATCTCGCGGGCTTTCCCCTTTGGCCCAGATAAAATGTTCTCGTGCCCAAACATTTCGGGAAACATCCGGAACCCCTTCCGGTGAATTCCAGAACCCTTCCGGAGATCAAACACTACTATCCACATATCAATCTTTACTTCCGGACCATTCCGGAGTTCCTTGTCATATCCGTGATCTCATCCGAAACTCCGAATAACATTCGGTCACCAACATACATAACTCATAGTACTATATCGTCAACGAACGTTAAGCGTGCAGACCCTACGGGTTCGAGAACTATGTAGACATGACCGAGACACCTCTCTGGTCAATAACCAATAGCGGGACCTGGATGCCCATATTGGCTCCTACATATTCTATGAAGATCTTTATCGGTGAGACCGCATAACAACATGCGTTGTTCCCTTTGTCATCGGTATGTTACTTGCCCGAGATTCGATCGTCGGTATCCCAATACCTAGTTCAATCTCGTTACCGGCAAGTCTCTTTACTCGTTCCGTAATACATCATCCCGCAACTAACTCATTAGTTGCAATGCTTGCAAGGCTTATAGTGATGTGCATTACCGAGTGGGCCCAGAGATACCTCTCCGACAACGGAGTGACAAATCCTAATCTCGAAATACGCCAACCCAACAAGTTCCTTCGGAGACACCTGTAGAGCACCTTTATAATCACCCAGATACGTTGTGACGTTTGGTGTCACACAAAGTGTTCCTCCGGTAAACGGGAGTTGCATAATCACATAGTTATAGGAATATGTATAAGTCATGAAGAAAGCAATAGCGACAAACTAAACGATCAAGTGCTAAGCTAACGGAATGGGTCATGTCAATCACATCATTCTCCTAATGATGTGATCCCGTTAATCAAATGACAAGTCATGTCAATGGCTAGGAAACATAACCATCTTTGATCAATGAGCTAGTCAAGTAGAGGCATACTAGTGACACTCTGTTTGTCTATGTATTCACACAAGTATTATGTTTCCGGTTAATACAATTCTAGCATGAATAATAAACATTTATCATGATATAAGGAAATAAATAATAACTTTATTATTGCCTCTAGGGCATATTTCCTTCATCTCTAAACACAGTCATACCCGTGTACGAGTGGCTTGCATGATCTGGACAGTATGCTCACAACATATGTAGGAGTAGGGGTAAATCCTCTTATGAACAACTAAGCTCCGAGGCAGACATGTGTCCTTCCTTGGTACAATCCATACCCATGATAAAGATTGATGTATGATTATCTTCGGGGCATACCTTCAAATATTTCCAAAATTATTCGAAACATACTTCCACCAACATAGGTGACTTTTATGATGGCGTGCTGAAGGAGGACGAGTGCCTTCCATTGGAAACCACCCGGCTAACTATCAAGCGCTCGAGTTCGGAGTGACGCACTTGCAGAAACTTCCTGTATGCTGATGCAGTGTTCCGGGACTGTGGAGTAGTTTGTCACCATATCTCTTTGTTGTCCTTGAAACAATCTAATGTGAGAATATGTCCCTTGTCTTGCTCAATGCATATGAGGATCTCATTAATCTGGGCAGCTGCAAATAGGGTTTTGACGTTGCTCTTGGCACATCCTTGAATTATGTCTTCTGTGAGTGATAAGCGGTTCTTGAGTCCATTGAAAAAGACTCGAGTCTGCCCTAGCTGAAATAATCCTTGTTTTGAGAGAGGGACCATTGGTCACTACTGATATCCATTTTTGATGGTTCATCTAACTGTCCCTTAGGTATCATATGCTCTGAGAGAGTTTTCTGAAACTTCTTCAGGTTCTTCATTCTTGGCGGATCTGTGTTGCTGTTCTGAATATCATGTGGTTGACTTGAATTTTCTTGAATTTGGATTATTGAGTATTATCCAAGTTGTATGTTGGTCTTCTTTGCAGCACTTGCGGAAGGATCAAGTCAGAGCCAAAAGGCGGAACCGGTAAAAGAAGCAACAACCATGAAGTAAATAAAGCTCAAATTCCACAGGTTTTATACGCATGGTCGTAGTTCCACTAGTACAACTAGTCTAGCACACTCGATGCATATTAAGGATTTAGAAGCAAAACCACACAATGCTACTGGCTGGAATTAGTGTACCACTTCTGCTACTTCCTCAGGGAACACATTGTTGGAATTGATCTCAGTGTAACAAACTAAGAGAAATCAGGGAGAGACAGTCTCCTCACCTAACGTAAAGATGCACCACGATCGGAGGTGCCAAACCAATGTTTTGGTCCGGTCCTGTTCCCTAGCGCTTATACATAAAAGGGAGGTATATGTCCCATGTAGGGATGACGATTACAAACACACAGAACCTCAACTGCCGATCCTAAAGAAGCGCCAAGGGTCCAGAAGACCATCCACCACCGCCGGCACCAGGAGGGTAGTGCCGGCGGCGTCCAGCACTCTGCACGTCCATCTCCATGCTGCTGCTTCTTCCCCAACAAACTCCACTCCCCTGGAGGCTCACGGGAGCTGCATGGAGCCCTGATGGTCTCTGAAAAATCACGGTTAGTTCCCAATATTCTACAAAAAGAGGTGTTTTAATCTAGAGATCAAGATCCTATTATGTTAGTACTAAAGAATTATTTCTAACATTGGTATCATGAGCACGATTGATCTCTGTTTACAACCCTAACTAGACCATGTTAAATCTTAATTATTAATGTCATGGTTTAACTTTTGTATTAGTGATGCTAATTGGTCATGATTAGATTATAACGTTTTACTGTTAGCACATTAGGATTATGTGTTAAGATCAAATTATGCAGGCTTAAGATTAATGATTAAAGTATAAGAATCAGTTAAGTTGACGATCCATGTTTAGGGTTAATTGCTTCGGTTAAGATTCTAATTGTTATTGGTTAGTGTTAATTCGATGATGATGATGTTCAACGGTTAGACTAATTGAGCCATGCTTCCGCATTATGTTAATCTTTCAACTAGCCCTGTTTAAGCAATCAGAAAGGGGGAATTGCAAACTCCAGAAAATCCCCAATTTGAAACCCTAGAACTAGGAATTCCGCAAATCAGCGCCCAAAAATGATGTAATTGAGAAAAAGAAGAGCTTTTGGGGCACACCTCATGATGCCGCGCCGGTGACACCGTCGTCTCCCGGGATGACGCGCTGAAAGAATCGGCCACCCCTGAGCTGCTAAAGGACGACGCACCGAGTGTTTAGAGCCGCTGGCGCCGCTATTATGGATGTGCACGTGTGAGGCCATCGTCGTCCATGCCGCCATCGCCCCCTAAATCTGCGGTGGTCGGTGCATCCCTCCCCACCGTACGAATCGCCGGGCGCGCGCGGACGCAGAGGCCTCGTTCGATGGCAAAGCGCATGGGATCCAATCAGCTGCACGCTTGGCTGGCGAGCGGAGCTCCCGCGCCGCCATGGTTGGCGAGCTCATCGAGCTGCTGCTGTTGTCGCCGCTCTGTGCGAGAGCGAGAAATCCGGGGGAGGAGGAGGTCAAATGACCTAGGGTTAGCTCGGGCGGCGATTTTGTTCCGTTCGCGAGCGATGCCGGCCGTCCGTTTCGATCGGACGGTTCACAAGAAATCGCGGCTCCGAGCAGGCCATCGGGCGCCATATGGGCTGTTTTCACGACCGGACTGTGGCCCAAGTTGCCTCAGCCCTGCAGAAAAGTTTATTTTTTTACGTGTAGCTGCTATGCTACTGGGCTTAATTTGGGTAGCCGTGGGTATTTTTGGGCCAATTTTTTCTGGCAGTTTTCTGTAATTTTGGCAGTGCGTTTAAGTTGTTTTTTTTTTGCTATCCACAGTAATAAATTGAAGAGCTGCCAGAAAATGTGTTAAAGATTTTGCTTATGTCATCTTTTAAGCAATTAAGATTTATGTCATTTTATGGAATCCTTCAATGATGATAAGATTTTGTTAATAGAACGTCGTGGGTTGTTATGGGCATTTTATGAAGTTTTAGTGCACTTGTTAAGTTCATAATTATGTTTATGCACTAATATATTAGAAATTGCCTATAATTATGTTTAAATTTTTCTGAATAAAATTGTGCCAAAGGGACTTTATCTGGAAATTTAATGTGACATTAATGTTGATGCCATCTTAATGACACCTTTTATGATGATCATATTTTCGGTGTCATTTCAATGATGAAATTAATGTGAATCACTCATTGAAATTTCTGAAAAATTTATTTGAAAATTTTAATTGAGTGTGAATTTTACGTTAATGCCATACTTATGGCATTTTTTTAATGATGTGATCATCACTAAATGGTCGCGTGGTGTGGTTTTCCGTACCTCACGGTGCATCTAATAATGTTGAGCTAGTGTGCTCGTTGACAAATACTAAAGATTATGTTGGTTCATTTCTATTGTATAATTAAAACATGCACTATTGAAATAAGCTTAAATGGACCATAATGGTATTGATAAAATTATGGTTGATTCTCTAAACAAAGAAATTCTGTTTAAAGAACTTTATGTGATATGCAAAATCCTAGTCATTATATGACTTTTTATGAAATCTATCCAAAGTACGTGTTGCCTTTTATCTGACCGTTATAATTTACCAAATATTATTATTTGGTGAATCCTTGTGTAAGCTTATGTCCAAATTTTATATAATTGTTTTTGGGGAAAATCTTATGATATCCTTACGATAATGTTAATTGCATTTTCACTGTGAATGTTAATATCAATGTTTACTCAGTGGAAAAGACATTTATATTTTTATGTTAATTCTATGCCATTTTCATTTATGTCTTTGAGAATTTTTTATGATAATTTTGACACTTAAGTTAACTATTATTATCAGTGTCAGCTTTCGTGACAAAAGGTATCATTGTGTATGATGGCAAACATGGTTTTATGTTGTTGCTTTATGGTAATTTAGCTATTAATTTAGCCAAAGTTCTTGCTCATAATTATGTGCTTTTATGACTCTCTTGTCAAAATGGAACCAACGGGAAGTTTTGATTAGAGATCTAAAAAAATGTTATAATGGCATATGATGATATTTTGACCAACGTTGATTATTTTCTTGTGTCATTTATGAATATGGATCAAAATAACAATTAAGCATCTCTTTGATTCATCTCATTGCATGGTTAATTCATGCTTGATGTTTTGTTGTGATGCTCATAATGGTGCCTTTTTTTAGCAATGAACATTAATAATGATGCCAAACTTCCGTTTTGGCATAGACGTACCTTATGTAAATAACTTTTGCACATGGAGGAATCTCCCAGTGTTTTCTTTGCCACTAAGGTTGAAGGATGTTAATCATGATGATAAGGCAGACATTGGGAGAGATCTCAAGACGCATGTGCCATCATGCATGTTACTAATGCAAAGGATATTAAAGTCAAAATTATTGGATTTATTCCACTAGCTTTTGGAGATAACTTCATTCTTCATCTTATTGATGATGTTTATTCATGCTCCAGTTATTGGAGAACCTTAATTTTGTCTCTCGAACAGATGACATGATTTTGTATTAAGTCATCTCTAATTATGTAATGTTAGTCCCACTCTAGGGTGAGACCAGTTATGTTTTCACTGAATGAATCATTTGTAAAGATTAAGTGATATGGTATAACTAAAGATATAAGAGAATTTTAAGAGACCTTATCAAAATTGTGGTTTTCGGCCACATTTCGAGGGGGAGAATGGAAGTCTTGTTTAATATGAGATATCACGTTCACTTCTCCTACTTATATCATATAAAGCTAAGAAAAATATGTGCGTTAATTCTCTAATTAAGATGGAACCAACGAGAAGTCTTGGTTGGAGAATGTATGAAAAGCACACACTAATTTTGGTTCTCTAATTAAGATGCCACAAGTCTTATTTAGAAGAACGAACGAAAAATCACACCCTTTATTATGTTAATGTGTAATCCCTTATGAGCATTATGAAGCACACATGAATGCTAAAGTGACAAAGTTGCTAGTGTAATGACCATCATGATGTAACATGTTGATTATATATTTGACCAACGTCGTTTATAATCATATGTCACGTTTCACTCAAGTGGCAAGTTTGTTAGTATCATGTGGCTCGTGCTTATATTTCATTTATAATCATTTGTCACAGTTCATTAAGTTCTTTTCCATCTTCAGCCCGACGGTGTTGTGGTTTAGAACTAAAATGATTATTATTAAGTTTTTGGGTATGTTTTCCATCTTTTAAATAAAGTGATCATCAGGGAACCTGGAGCGTATGAGCATGAATCTTAAGGATAACTCCATTAGATTTTTGTTCATATGCATCAGGGAAGGTGAGAAGAAATACATATTGCAACACTTAATGTTGAGACTTAACAATTTCCCTGTGATTGATAATGTGTGTGAATGATCATCTTAGAGGCTTGTCTGATAGTGAGCTCTAATGATGTATGGAACTCAATAGAGTTTCCTCATTAAGTTGTTATGATGCTTGTGTTATGATTATAACATGCTCTTGTGTTGACTAATTAATAGTGTATATATGACTCAACCATCGGGTTTTGTCAAATAGATGAAGTTAACATAAGGTATGTTGCCTCAAGAAATTCAATTATGAAATAAGACGAGCGTTGGGACAAAGGGGAGTAAGTTCACTAAATGTGAAGTTGGAATATTTTTTGGCGGGCCAAGAAATTTCTATCTTCTATTAACATAAAGGAACTTGGTGATGCCTTATACTTTATTTGTATCGGGCTTCATCAAGATATAGGTCCAAAAGGAGTATAAGTTCTCTTATGACGACATACTTCGATAGAGTACAAAATAAAATATTATGTGGTAGTACTCTATCTCACCTGCCGCTAAAGTTAAGGGCAATAAAGGTGGACATTTTAGTGTCCAAGGAACCATTATGAACTGATCAGATAATGTGGTTCCTTATGCTTCAGCTGTCAGAAGCAACATGTGTATTCAAGTATGAACATGCCCTTATTTGTGATCAGGAAAATTGGCAAATATACAAGTAAGTCCAAAAATGGACCAATGGAAAAGCCATCAAAAGTCTTGCAGATATGCAAGACAATAAAGTTTACATGCTCACTGATGAGAAGTCTGATAACCTGGTTATCCTAGGTTATTTAGACATTGTTTCTGCGAGATGTGTGCATATTAAAGTTTCCACGTCATGTTACATCCTCACTCTCACTTATGGAGCTATATCGTGGAAAAGCTCCATAATGACGCTGATGGCATTAGAAATAATGCACTTAATTATGTGGCATGTTAAGAGGCTATTGGGCACAGGTTGTATGTCAAGAAATTTATTCCCAAAATTATGGTGGTAGATAGCATTTTGTAACCACATACTGCAATATCAATCGCAGTTTTCTATGTGAGTAACAACAAGTTAAAATGATGTTGCCAAAACCGTTGACAATATGTTTAGTGTTGTGAAGGATAGAATCCAGGATCAAGCTATTGAAGTTGAGAGTATGAGTATGTTTGAATGTTTTACGGATCCGTTTATCAAAGGCTTACCACCCAATTGTATGATCATGTTGCTAGCATGGGTTTAGAAAGCCTTTTGATCCTGGAATTTAGGACCGTCAAATGAACCAACTCCCTTTTAAGTAAAATGATATCCATTTTGAGATAGAATGGTATATTATAATTATTGAGGTTCAATGACATTTCATTGGTCATTGCAACACCTTACTTTGGTATATTATTTCTATGATAAGAGTGGGCTTATGATGTTTGTTAACCTTACGATCAAGGGGGAGAATGTTGGAATTGATCTCAGTGTAACAAACTGAGAGAAATCAGGGAGAGACAAAGTCTCCTCACCTAACGTAAAGATGCACCACGATCGGAGGTGCCAAACCAACGTTTTGGTCCGGTCCCTGTTCCCTAGCGCTTATACATAAAAGGGAGGTATATGTCTCATGTAGGGATGACGATTACAAACACACAGAACCTCAATTGCCGATCCTAAAGAAGCGCCAAGGGTCCAGAAGACCGTCCACCACCGCCGGCCACCAGGAGGGTAGTGCCGGCGGCGTCCAGCACTCTGCACGTCCATCTCCATGCTACTGCTTCTTCCCCAACAAACTCCACTCCCCTGGAGGCTCACGGGAGCTGCATGGAGCCTCTGATGGTCTCTGAAAAATCACGGTTAGTTCCCAATATTCTACAGAAAGAGGTGTTTTAATCTAGAGATCAAGATCCTATTATGTTAGTACTAAAGAATTATTTCTAACACACATCAGCTATAAACTCGACGCACGACCATGGCCAAGGTGGCTTAGTCAGTTAACCCCGGGTTTTTTGAGGAAAGATATGATTTATTGGCATTGGACCGGGTTGTAAGAGAAGAAATACCATGGTTAGCAAGCAAGGTGGGGATATCTGGTTTACCTATGGGCTCACTGGTCATTGCCTTGTGCGAACATTTCACACGGGAGGGAAAGGCCACGAGAGTTGGGGGTCTGATTATTGGGTAAAATCTACGATATTGCCTTTTGATCAAGGGGCTACTTCTGGTCGTAATTACTGAGAGTTCATTTAATTGATATGTGTCCAGTCTTACCTCCTTATTTAAGAATATATTTATGCACGAATGTTTTGATTAACATATGACTATATATAGTTACCGTTAGGCTGGTTGTAATGGAGAGTATCATATACTAGTATCATGCGTACGACACTAGTATATGATATTACTTCCGTAATGCATAGTATTATAAGTTAGTATATTAGGTTGTTTTATTAATTGTCATGCATGACACAAAATAGTACAACATGTAGGGCCAGTTCTTTTCGGCGATTCTCCCAGAATCACCCCCCTCCCCAGCTTCTCCCAGAATCGCCACTCCATATGTTTTTTACAATCCTATCTAGTTAAGGTCTAATTAGCTAGGATTGTAAAAAACATATGGAGTGGTGATTCTGAAAGAAGCTGGGGAGGGGGGCGATTCTGGTAGAATCGCCCAAAAGAACTGGCCCGTAATATGATACGGTATCATAATATGAGACCCCATCCTCTTTTTTCTTATTTAGTTGCATGTCACATCATAAAAAAAATCTAGCTGGCATGCATGATACCACTTGTGATACTCCCATTACGACTAATTTTATGCTACATCAAATATGTAGCTTAGAACTGCGAGAAAAGTGAACTAATAAAAAAGAAGGAAATTTAACTTAGATTCATTTGTTCTCAAACAAATTATTGGACTCTGGATACATGAGTGTTCTTTTGCGAGGATTTAGCTACACAAACTTACTTATCCGGTCTCATGGGTTTTATCATAACCGGCGAGATGAGATGTTTTATTGTAGAGAAAATGCGTGGACCATAAAAGGTGGAAAAAGGTCTAAGGCTCGATCTGGAAAATTACCATCAGAAAAATGAACGGTAGTGACATGGCTGTATCATTAGATTCCGTGCTTACAAGTCATGGGTTCATGACATGACCAGATAGAAACTGACTGCCAAGTTTTAAACCAGCTTTGGAAGACCAGAAAGAAGAAACGGATGCCCATCCAGCCAATCGTGAATCGAATTCTCACCTTAGGGGTCCTCAGATGTCGGTTTTTTTTTTTGCGAAAGAAATTTTCAATCTATTCATCAGTCATGGCAGTACAAAGAACACAAAAGATAATAAAAATTACAACTAGGTTTATAAACCACTTAGCGACGACTACAAGCTCTTATTCAACAGGATGTTATTTTCCCACGCTTGGAGCTAAATTGCAGCTGCCCAAACGGTTACTACCTTCGTGGCTCGTTCGCTATGCTAGCACGCCTCACTTGTCTTTTTTCCACCTCGCTCGCTCATTTGAAGAAAAATGCTCCAACTGCCGGTACAGGGGAAAAACAGCTGCAAATTTCCTTTAGATTTGCAAATTTACGTGAGTTCAAACATATCCATGCATTTAAAAAATCTTTAAATTTAAAGAGTTCAGAAATTTTTAAAATTTTTAAAAGATTCACAAAATTTAAAATATATTCACGAATTTAGTTTTCGCAAATTTTTATCTTTTTGGATTTAAAAAATATTCATAAATTCTTAAAAGTGGCTGTGAATTTTAAAAACCTTATTGAATTAATACAATGTTCATAAAGTTAAAATGTTCGCAGGTTAAAAAACTTTTTTTAGTTTTATAATATTGATAAATTAAAATAAGTAGTATGATTAAACAATTGGTTGGAAGCACGCAACCTTCGAAGTTAACGGCCCAACCCTATGCTACCCTGATCGTCCCCCCCCCCCCCCCCCCTCCCTCCCTCCCTCCCTCGTTCATTCGAAGAAAAACCTCCACCTGCTGGTACAGGAAAAAAAAAAGCAGCTACGAATTTCTTATAGATTTGAACAAATCTGTGAGTCCAAACATATCTGCGCATTTTAAAAATGTTTATGAATTTAATTTTTTTCACAAGTTTTAAGAATGTTAAGGACTTTTAAAAGATTAACAAAATTTAGAATATATTAGCAAATTTATTTTTCAAAAATTTGAAAAATGTTTGCACATTTAAAAAACTTTCATAAATTGATAAAGTTGAAAAAATGTTCATGAAAAAAAAGTTTGCAGGATTGAAGAAAACTTTGCAAATTTTAAAATGTCATAAAATAAAATAAGTGTTCATTATATCAAAATGATCATGAATTAAAACAATGAACACGAAAAAAATATAAGAGAATTAGAAAAGGGCAATAAAACCATAGGAAAGAAAGACTAGAAAAGCCAGGCAAACTCTTCCAAAAGGTTCCCAAAACCAGAAAAAAAAACACAACTGAATCACCATGGTGTGTGAAGTGGCCTCGCAGATGATTGAGAAAGTTATGCAAATAACTTTTGTACTGGAGAAATATAAGGAGGAAGGAGGACAATAATTTATATTCCATCTACTAAGCGGTGCATGATTTATGAAAGTATATTTTCAATAATCTATTTTGCGGATGGAACAATTATATATATTGTCAAAAACAAAGAGTGTGAACTTCGCGATACACCCCGCTTATGTGTTGTTTATTCTTTTACCGTACCTTTTACTTGCTTTGCATGCTTGTGGCTTGCTACTTATCTTGGCTATTGCTTTCCTAGTGTGTTAGCTTGCTTGCCATATGGTTGTTCTCATCATAGATTGTATATCTGGAGAACTTACTTTATTCACACTTCACCCTAAAATTGGAAGCTAAGCTAAAAAAATTGTATTATCCTATTTGTTGGAAATATGCCCTAGAGGCAATAATAAATTAGTTGTTATTATATTTCCTTGTTCATGATAATCGTTTATTATCCATGCTAGAATTGTATTGATAGGAAACTCAGATACATGTGTGGATACATAGACAACACCATGTCCCTAGTAAGCCTCTAGTTGACTAGCTCGTTGATCAATAGATGGTTACGGTTTCCTGACCATGGACATTGGATGTCATTGATAACGGGATCACATCATTAGAAGAATGATGTGATGGACAAGACCCAATCCTAAGCTTAGCACAAGATCGTGTAGTTCGCATGCTAAAGCTTTTCTAATGTCAAGTATCATTTCCTTAGACCATGAGATTGTGCAACTCCCGGATACCGTAGGAATACTTTGGGTGTGCCAAACGTCACAACGTAACTGGGTGGCTATAAAGGTGCACTACGGGTATCTCCGAAAGTGTCTGTTGGGTTGGCACGAATCGAGACTGGAATTTGTCACTCCGTGTGACGGAGAGGTATCTCTGGGCCCACTCAGTAGGACATCATCATAATGTGCACAATGTGATAAAGGAGTTGATCACAGGATGATGTGTTATGGAACGAGTAAAGAGACTTGCCGGTAACGAGATTGAACAAGGTATCGGGATACCGACGATCGAATCTCGGGCAAGTACAATACCGCTAGACAAAGGGAATTGTATACGGGATTGATCGAATCCTCGACATCGTGGTTCATCCAATGAGATCATCGTAGAACATGTGGGAACCAACATGGGTATTCAGATCCCGCTGTTGGTTATTGACTGGAGAACGTCTCGGTCATGTCTGCATGGTTCCCGAACCCGTAGGGTCTACACACTTAAGGTTCGATGACGCTAGGGTTATAAAGGAAGTTTGTATGTGGTTACCGAATGTTTTTCGGAGTCCCGGATGAGATCTCGGACGTCACGAGGAGTTCGGAATGGTCCGGAGGTAAAGATTTATATATGGGAAGTCCTGTTTTGGTCACCGGAAAAGTTTTGGGTTTTATCGATAACGTACCGGGACCACCGGGAGGGTCCCGGGGGTCCACCAAGTGGGGCCACCGGCCCCGGAGGGCTGCATGGGCCAAGTGTGGGAGGGGACCAGCCCCAGGTGGGCTGGTGCGCCCCCCACAAGGGCCCAAGGCGCCTAGGGTTTGGGGAGGGGGCGCCCCACCTAGCTTGGGGGGCAAGTTTCCCCTCTCCCACCCCTTGGCCGCCCCACTAGATGGGATCTGGGCTGGCCGCCGCCCCTAGGGTGGAACCCTAGGTGGGGGCGCAACCCCCCCCCTCTCCCCCTATATATAGTGGAGGCAAAGGAGCAGCCCAGACATGAAGTTTTCTTCTCTTGTTGGCGCAGCCCTATCTCTCTTTCTCCTCATATCTCGCGGTGCTTGGCGAAGCCCTGCTGGATCACCACGCTCCTCCACCACCACCACGCCGTTGTGCTGCTGCTGGATGGAGTCTTCCTCAACCTCTCCCTCTCTCCTTGCTGGATCAAGGCATGGAGACGTCACCGGGCTGTATGTGTGTTGAACACGGAGGTGCCGTCCGTTCGGCACTAGGATCTCCGGTGATTTGGATCACGACGAGTACGACTCCTTCAACCCCGTTCTCTTGAACGCTTCCGCTTAGTGATCTACAAGGGTATGTAGATGCACTCTCCTTCCCTCGTTGCTAGATTACTCCATAGATTGATTTTGGTGATGCGTAGAAAATTTTGAATTTCTGCTACGTTCCCCAACAGTGGCATCATGAGCTAGGTCTATTGCGTAGATTCTATGCACGAGTAGAACACAAAGTAGTTGTGGGCGTTGATTTTGTTCAATATGCTTACCGTTACTAGTCCAATCTTGTTTCGACGGTATTGTGGGATGAAGCGGCCCGGACCGACCTTACACGTACTCTTATGTGAGACAGGTTCCACCGACTGACATGCACTAGTTGCATAAGGTGGCTAGCGGGTGCCAGTCTCTCCTACTTTAGTCGGAACGGATTCGATGAAAAGGGTTGAGGGAGTCCTGGATTAGGGGGTGTTCGGGTAGCCGGACTATACCTTCAGCCGGACTATACCTTTAGCCGGACTCCAGGACTATGAAGATATAAGATTGAAGACTTCGTCCCGTGTCCGGATGGGACTTTCCTTGGCGTGGAAGGCAAGCTTGGCGATGCGGATATTCAAGATCTCCTACTATTGTAACCGACTCTATGTAACCCTAACCCTATCCGGTGTCTATATAAACCGGAGGGTTTTAGTCCGTAGGACAACTTCATCAACTCCCTAGACAACAATCGTACCATAGGCTAGCTTCTAGGGTTTAGCCTCCTTGATCTCGTGGTAGATCTACTCTTGTACTACCCATATCATTAATATTAATCAAGCAGGACGTAGGGTTTTACCTCCATCAAGAGGGCCTGAACCTGGGTAAAACATCGTGTTCCTTGCCTCCTGTTACCATCCGGCCTAGACGCACAGTTCGGGACCCCCTACCCGAGATCCGCCGGTTTTGACACCGACATTGGTGCTTTCATTGAGAGTTCCTCTGTGTAGTCGCCGTTAGGTCCGATGGCTCCTTTGATCATCAACAACGATGCGGTCCAGGGTGAGACTTTTCTCCCCGGACAAATCTTCGTCCTCGGCGGCTTCGCTCGGCGGGCCAATTCTCTTGGCCACTTGGAGCAGATCGAGAGCTATGCCCCTGGCCATCAAGTCAGGTTTGGAAGCTTAAACTACACGGCGGACGTCCGCGGAGACTTGATCTTCGATGGGTTCGAGCCACGGCTAAGCGCGCCGCACTATCTCGAGGGGCATGATCTAGCTCTGCCTCCGGGTAGTGTCCTGGAGGCCGCACACGCATCGGTTCCGACCTCTAACTCGGAGCCTATTGCGCCAATAGAGGACGAGCGGTTGGACGCCACCTCGGGGGCTGCGATCTTAAAGGCGATCGAGCCAAACGCTAGCCCCGCACTCTCCATGATCCGTGACTCCAAGGATCCGGACTCCTCCCTGGACTCCGAACCCCCCGCGCCCCTGCCAATCGAATCTGATCGGGCGCCGATAATGGAGTTCACCGCCGCAGATATCTTTCAGCACTCGCCTTTCGGCGTCATCCTGAATTCTCTTAAGACCCTCGCTTTATTAGGAGAGCCCTGGCCGGATTTCGGTCAGCGAGGATGGGATATGGACGATGAAGAAATTCAAAGCCCACCCACCACCCACTTGGTAGCCACTGTCGACAATTTAAACGACGTGCTCAACTTCGACTCCAGAGACATCGATAGCATGGATGACGATGCAGGAGATTTCGACGAACTAACGCCCATAGGGCATTAGACAGCCACCTCATCTCACGATGTGTACATGGTGGATACACCTAAAGGAAGCAACAACGAGGAAAAAGGGGAAGGAACGGGAGATAGACCCCCCGAAAAGCAATCAAAGCGTCGACGTAAACGCCGACCCAAGCCCCGCCTCGATAAAAACCCAGCCATAGAGCAGGACGAGCAGGCTTTACAGCAACCGTCTGAACAGGGCAACGCGGATGGAGAAACCGAACATCCCTCCTTTGGCGAAAACGGCATTCCGGACGACCTCACGCCGGATAAACCTATGGAGCAGAAGAATCTCCACGAGAGGCTCGTTGCAACTGCACACAGCCTAAAAAAGCAGAAGCGGAAGCTAAAAACAGCGGAAGATGCACTCTGGATTAGATGGAGCAAAGTAATCAATACCGCAGATAAATACGGCGACAGTCGCCGCACTAAAAGCTATCCAAAAAGAAAGCTACTGCCTGAATTCGACGAAGAGGCCCTAGAGCCCTCGCATTCAAAAAATGAGAAAGCCACACGGTCGGATAAACGACCCCATAAAGCAACAAACGGCGCCGCACTTAAATCGGCATGCGACCCACTTAAGGATACGCATCATGGCCCAGTCAGGTCCATTTATGGGCCAAGAAAGCTAGCTCTCGTAAGCAATACTATGAAGCCATCACCAGAATCCGGCACACCCAAATACAGGGGCGCCGCACACCCTTTATGTTTCACCGATGAGGTCCTGGACCATGAATTTCCAGAGGGATTCAAACCCGTAAACATAGAGGCGTACGATGGAACAACAGACCCTGGAGTCTGGATAGAGGATTATATCCTCCACATACACATGGCTAGAGGAGATGATCTCCACGCCATAAAATATTTACCCCTTAAGCTCAAAGGGCCAGCCCGGCATTGGCTTAAAAGCCTTCCCGAAAACACAATTGGAAGTTGGGAAGAGCTCGAGGATGCTTTCCGAGCAAACTTTCAAGGGACCTATGTCTGCCCCCCGGACGCAGACGATCTCAGTCACATAACTCAACAACCCGGAGAATCAGCTCGGCAGTTCTGGAATAGATTCCTTACTAAAAAGAATCAGATAGTTGATTGTCCGGACGCTGAAGCCTTAGCAGCTTTCAGGCATAACGTCCGAGACGAATGGCTCGCCAGACACCTCGGCCAAGAAAAGCCAAGAACAATGGCCGCACTAACATACCTCATGACCCGCTTTTGTGCAGGGGAGGACAGCTGGTTGGCAAGGTGCAGCCCCAGCGACCCAAGTACATCCGAAACTAGGGATGGAAACGGAAAACCGCGATGCAACAAGGACCGTCGCCGGACTAAGGATAAAAGTCCGAAGAGCACGGCAGTCAATGCCGGATTCAAAGGCTCACGACAAAATCAGGAACCCCCCCCCCCAGGATAACAGGGACGATCCATCCAACCTAAATAAAATCCTGGACAGGATATGTCAGATACACAGTACTCCCGGGAAGCCTGCTAACCATACCCATAGAGACTGCTGGGTTTTCAAACAATCCGGCAGACTCAATGCCGAACACAAGGGGCTCGACATACCAAGCGAAGACGAGGACGAACCCCAAAAGCAGAGTACCAGGAGACAAAAGAACTTCCCACAGGAAGTAAAAATAGTGAACTCACTTCACATAACAAAACGTGCGGCGCCCGTAAAGGTACGCATCACATGGCCCATCCCCAAAGGGTCCGGCCACTGGTTGTCAAAACCGATCACCTTCGATCATCTAGATTATTCTAGAAATATCAAGAATGCAGGCTGGACTGCCTTGATACTCGATCCAATAATTGGCGGACTCCAGTTTTCAAATGTCCTTATGGACGGCGGCAGTGGACTAAACCTGATATATCAGGATACAATCCAGCACATGAGGATAAAACCAGCAAGAATCCGCCGCAGCAAAACCTCCTTTCAAGGGGTAATACCTGGTCCGGACACCCGTTGTATGGGTTTTCTCCGGCTCGAAGTCATATTCGGCTCTGCCGATAACTTCCGCCGCGAAAAGCTGACCTTCCATATCGTCCTGTTCTCAAGCCGCTATCAAGCACTACTGGGACGCGAAGCTTTCGCTCGCTTTAACGCAATACCGCATTATGCATCTCTTACGCTTAAGATGCCCGGTCCATGAGGCATCATCTCTTTGAAGGGGAAGCACTAAAGTGCGCCTCCTCAAGCGGAGGACTATGCGGCCGCCTTGACAGCCCCACAGCAAAATGGCCTCATCGGCCAAAAAACTTCAAAATAGGTCATTAAAGACCACGAACGCGGATAGACGAGTTCGGTACAAAATCATCATTGATGCAGGCTTAGTGGCCATATACCCCCGCACTAGGGGCTCCACGCATATACAATAAGAGACAATAAAGCTCAAACTCCCATATTTTACTTTATATTTTGCTTATTTTTACCTTTTCCGGCACGACCCAAACTCAGTTCCTCTCTTTTACAGATGAACGTCGTGCGGCGCCCGTCCAGGATACGGCACAACGGAGACACAGGCGCAGACGTGCAGTAGGGACCCGTCCTAAAGGATTCCTTTTAGATTAAGACCCCGCGTAAACCTTTCTTACTGCCTCTTGTTGCTACACCTCCCCTGGTTTTTTCTTTCCAGTATAACCAAGGAGGAGGCTGGCGTCTTGGCATGTGGCCACGTCAAAAATTTTGCGCGTACCTGGACACCAGGGGCTTTTTTAATGAAGAGTGTTGTTTGGCCCACACTCATAAAGACCGAACGCCTTAGGGAGTGTTCGGCGTCGCGAGTTTTGGCATTATATGCATCAGCTCCGAATCATGTCTTTGGTCAAATGTTGGGTTGCCCGGCTCCTGAGTTAGGCTACCTTACGTTCCGCTCTATCGGCTAAGGTAGCACCAGGAGAACTACTGCGATTGTGCCCCCGGTTCGGCCAGGGCGAGCACCTCAGTAGAGAAAGCCAAAAACTAACTGTCATGATGTAGCGTGAGACTGGTTAGCCACTCGATGACCTATCAGAATCTATCAGATTCCTCCGCTTTAATGAAGGGCCGCTTCCCAGTCAGGCACATACGCGCTCCGAATTCGGACGAGCGCAGTTGCCACCAAGGAGCTACCTAAAGAGTCTCATTTTCAAACTCCTATGGCTAAGTGAAAGTGTTAAAGCATTATAGTCCGGTTGCCTGGCCCGCTGCGCTATCACCTCCTTTGTAGGACCAAGACGTTGGGTTAAGTGTGAAAATGTGTTTTCTGCGAGCACCTCCTTTGTAGGACCAATATATACAGCCGGTCTATTCTCATAACATTATGAGAATAATATTTTCATAACACTTCTGAACTGCATTGAAAAACTGCATTGGAAAGCTATGCGCACTGCTTCCTTCTTCTGTTGCGAACCACATAGAGGTGCAGCAGGAAACCTTCATGGAGCAGTGTTTCTGGCTAGTTTGATCGATTTCTATTGGTTTATTTGTGTGTGCGCTGATTTAATATGTGGTTAAGCACTGAATTCAGCGAGAAAACGACGGAAATCCTTTGATTTGGTGGATCTGCGTCTGTTCTTCCGGTGGTGGAGGAGTTTCGCATCCTGCTGCTGGCTGTTCGTATTCGATTTTATAGCATGGTCCTAGTGTGTTACCATTATCGCGTTGATGTTTGTGTTATTCCGCGATAGATTAATCTGCTAATAGGATTGAAATTTCAGTATAATTTGTCGAGTATCTCTCTGTTCTAGCGGAAAAACGTCTGTTCTCTGTTCTTCCCCGTCCGGATCGAAATTGTTGCGTTTTGTATGTAATATTCTGTTGTTTTCGGCAATTACGGGCTGCCTTTGATCTATCCGTATGAATTGGAGTGGATTAAGTTGTTAATTTTGAAGAATTTAAGTTTTTTGTCCATGTTTTTTGCGGTGCCACTGGCTCTGGTCGTTTCTCAAAGATGTTTTTTGAGATTTTTTTGCATTATATAGTTGTTAGAACTGCATTGCAGGCTGTGTTTTTCGTCTGTGAATCGTGGTCAATAGCGGTGGACTGCAGTAATATGCAATGCGCGGTGAACTACAGTAATATGCAATGCGCGGGTGAATTTTTGTAGTGCGGCGAACTGCATTAATATGCAATGCGAGCCTGTATGAACTGCATTACAGCCACGGGGGTGTGTGGGGACTAGTTTGATAAGTTTTTTTGCCTGATCAAGCGCGGTGGACTGCAGTAATACGCAATGCGAAATGCACATTGTTATGTAACCGCACTGCTTTATTTGTCGTTTTTTTATGTTGTTTCCTTTACATATATATATACTGGTGGGTCAATTGGCTCCCCTCCCACCTTATCCCTGGCGGCTCCCATCTCACCTTATCCCTGGCGGCGCCACTCTTCCTCGATCTGTTTTTCTCCCAACCAGAACTCATGCGCTTTTTCCACCTTCACCATTGTTGTGGGAGAAGGCTGGACGTGCACCATTGCAGTTCGCATCCACGACGAATGCGATGGAGTAGTCATCCTTGCAGTTCGCTTTCCCTTTGTCATGCATGACTGAGGCTGGATGCTTCAGCGGCGGATCCCCCAGGTGGTGTTGGGGCGAAGGTGAGGTGCGGCGTCGCTTCCTAAACGCCGCCGCGGAAATATCGTCGTGGACGGACTGCATCGCCGGCCACTTGGCGCGCGCTCCGCTGTGCTGGGTGCGGAAGATTGCGGGGAGGGGTGCGGGTCGCCGCCGGCCGCCGCGGTGCTGGGCGCGGAAGAAGGCGGGGTGGGGTGGGGGAGGACGCCGGCCGCCGTGGCGCTCCCGCGCTAGAAGGCGGGGAGGGGTGGGGGAGGACGCCGGCCGCCGGGGCGCTCCCGCGCTAGGAGGCGGGGAGGGGTGGGGGAGGACGCCCGGCGTCGGGGCGCTGGCGCTAGGTAGCGGGGAGTGGAGGGGGAGGGGTGTTAGGAGAATAAGGTTTTTGTTAGGAGAATAAGGTCTTAAGGGGTGTTATGAGAATAGACCCACCCTATATATATATATATATATATATCTTAAAACGGCCGCATAGAAGGTGTTTACAATACTTGAGGCACAAGTATAAAAAAGACCGCTATAGTTTATCAAAATATTATTTTATAATCACATGTGCTATCATAACATAGCATCTTTCGAGCACTGTGTCTCTATTACACGAGCGCCTTCAAGGACTTCCTGAAAATAGTGCTCGGAGGGTACTCGGCTTTTGTCCGAATCGCGGGACGCAACAACGGTGGTCTCCATCTCCGCCCAGTATGTCTTCACACGGGCAAGGGCCATCCTTGCGCCCTCTATGCATACTGACCTCTTCATTGCATTTATACGCGGCACGCGTCAAGGAATTGCTGCACCAAGCTAAAATAACTCTTCGGCTCCGATCTCCCCGGCCACAGATGACCCATGACGTACTTCATGGCAAGTCCGGACAATCTATTCAGTTCGGCCCATTGAGCCAAACGATCGTCCACTGCCAGTGGACGCTCTGGATTGTGAAACTGCGACCAGAAAAGCTTTTCCACTTCGTGATCTTTTTGATCTCGAAAGTGTTCGGTCGCATCAGCAGCACTCGCTGCCAAATCCAGATAGGTATCCTCCACACTCCACATCCGGTCCAACGGAGCAAACTTCGGGTCGCAAAATTTCCTTCGCAGCATAAAGGGCTTTCCAGCCGCAATCTGTTCGGCCTGACGCAGCACCTCCTTCGCAGCTCTCATCGCAGAGCACGCGTCCTTGGCATTGGCAGCGGCCTTCTCTAAGTCCGTCTGTTTGGCCTAGTCTTCTTCTTCAAGAAGTCTGCAATGGTCTGTAGTGCTTTTTAACTTTTCGGCCATCTTGGCCATCTCTTCCTTGCTTCAGCAATGGGCAGCCTGTTCGGCTCTCAGCTCTTCAAGGGCTTTTTTGGCGGCCGCATCACTTTTTCTGGCTTGCTCTTTAGCTCGGGCAAGTTCTGCCCTCAGACTCTCCACGGCGGCCACACCATCTGCGTCAAGCACACACATTGTAAGACCCAGGCATCAAACTGTTCTTACCTCATGCCGCTCGGGGAATTGCATACCTTGAGCTTCCTCAAGCCGCTTGTTGACAAGCGTGATATCGGCTTCTGCCACGTCCAGTTGCCGCTTTAGTTCGGCAAAATCGTCAGTTCGGCTCGATTCCGGACACCCTACTGCCTACATTCAAAGGCGACATCATAGACCTGGGATTATGATCCTCCGCGTGCCGTCATTTCTTGATGACACGCAGAGTCTCAGGGGCTACTATCTACATAGGGCGCATCTTGTTCATGCGCAATTGCCAAAAGTGTACATTATCCAATATACCTCGAAACCCGTCAGTAAACTTTTGACGGCCTCATGCAATCCGCTCTCTGTGGATGAAATCATTTCAATCACCATGCCCATCAAGGCATGGTGCTCCTCTGAGATGCAAGCTCGCCCCAGCAGAATCTTTAGCTCCTCCGACCGAGCACCAGACAGTGCCGGGCTCGTCCCATGACCTCTTTCGAAGTCCAGACGCGGAGAACTTCGGGGGGCCACATTGTCTTCCGCTCCTGCCGAATTCAGAGAAACCCTCCGACGACACCTCAGGATCGCCCGCCTCGCTAGGCGGCACGGCAGGGGGAGGCGTCCCGCTCTCCATCATCTCCGGAAGAAGATCCCCCGAAGACGAGCTCTGCTGAGAAGGGCTGAGGTCCGAGCTACAAGGTAAAAGTTTGGTTAATCTTCTGAGACATAAATCAAGGATTTCCCTCATTCCTCAAAAGGAAAATCTTTCTCTACTTACGGCTCACTGGAGGGCTGATCCCCTTGAGGGCGTAGTCCGGCCGAGGAACTCCCCGGCGTCGGACCCTCTGACGAGGATTTCCTCCCCCGCTTCGCGGCCATGGTTTCCGGGTCGTTAGAGGCGGCTCTCTTCTTCCCCTTAGGAGAGGAATCGTCGGTTCCTCCCATCGGAGCAGCCTCCTTTGGGGAGGCCATAGCTTCCTTGTCCTCCCCCTCCGAAGGCATTATCTCCAGCATCCTGACTAGCACGGGATCCGGCCTGGTTTCAGGAAGGGGAGCCGGACACCTGATCAGCTTTGCCTTCGCTATCCACTCCTGTTTAAAAGGATGGCTCTTTAGGGGCAGGTTTATGACAACTATACGGATAGAATGTCCGGGCACAAGGTTGCTTACTTGAGTATCCAGGCGATTGCGGCTTAGGCCTGCGTCCTCGGTCGAATCCAGACACATCTCCTGTGATCCAAAGAACAATTTATACATCTCCGCGGGCGTTGCACCCACGAAGTTCTGGAGAGCTCGCGGTTCCTGAAAGTGCGTTATATCGACTAGAGGGGGGGTGAATAGGCGATTTTTATGTAAGTCTTCAAAACGTGGAAGTTATGAAGACAAACAGAGTGGACAAGCCTATCACTATGCAGCGGAAGTTAGATTACACAACGCAAGCCATAGTCAAGTATACAATATAGTGAAAGCACAGTGACAAACAGCTTCAATGTAATGAGGATCAGGTAGGAAGAAGTTATGAAGCCAAACAGATCATACAGTCAAGTTGTGAAGACAGAAGACAAAGCAAGCATGCAATAGCTTCACAATGTGTACTGGTAAGTAAAGGGAGGTGAAGATGAAACCAGTGACACGTTGAAGACAATGATATGTTGGACCAGTTCCAGTTGCTGTGACAACTGTACGTCTAGTTGGAGCGGCTAGGTATTTAAACCAAAGGACACACAGTCCCGGACACCCAGTCCTGAACACGCAGCTCAGGACACCCAGTCCTCACCGTTTTCTCCTTGAGCTAAGGTCACACAGACCTCGCCCAATCACTCTGGTAAGTCTTCAAGGTAGACTCCCAAACCTTCACAGACTTCGTTCACCGGCAATCCACAATTTCTCTTGGATGCTCAGAACGCGACGCCTAACCGTCTGGAGGATGCACAGTCCTCAAGTGTAATAAGTCTTCAGATCACTCAGACAAGAAGACTTAAGTGATGCCCAATTACTCTGGCTCTGGGTGGTTAGGGCTTTTCTCCTCGCTAGGGATTCTCTCAAAGGCTTCGAGGTGGGTTGCTCTCAAACGACAAAAGCCGTGCACTGAAATCTGAGCAGCCAACCGTTTATGGTTGTAGGGGTGGACTATTTATAGCCACTTGGCAACCCAACCTGATTTGTCCGAAATGACCCTGGGTCACTAAGGAACTGACACGTGTACTAACGGTCGGATTTCGAACTCTCACAGCAACTTTACTTGGGCTACAAGTAAAGCTGACTTGTCTGACTCTGGACAAGATTTTCTCTCATTGTCTTCACTCGAAGACATAGGATTTGAATTAGGCATCACTTCAGTCATCCTGACTGGTTCTCTTGGACCCCACTTAACAGTACGGTGGTTCCTATGACACAACATGAATGAAGTAAAACTATGAAGGATCTAAGTCTTCGAGTTCCATAGGCTTCATGGGGAGTCTTCACATGTCATTGTCTTCGACATGAATGTCTTCATGAACCACCATTGTCTTCAATGTCTTCGTACATTTTTAGGGGTCATCTCTGGTAGCTAAACCGAATCAATGAGGGACTTCTACCTGTGTTATCCTGCAATTCTCACAAACACATTAGTCCCTCAACTAGGTTTGTCGTCAATACTCCAAAACCAACTAGGGGTGGCACTAGATGCACTTACAATCTCCCCCTTTTTGGTGATTGATGACAAACTAGTTGAAGTTTTCAACGGGGAATATAATTTGTGAAATTGTAAAGGAATTGTCTTCATAAGCTGCAAGGGCTCCCCCTGAAGATGTGCATATAAGTGATTTGCTTCTGGAACGCAAATGCACATAGCGGGTTGTATTTTTGGGAATTCACTTCAACTTATGATGACAATCCACCATGCATGTAAAGATATATGAAGATAATGACATGCATAATGAAAAATGGACGTCTGCGAAATGATATAAGTGCGGAAATTATCGTCGTACATGCGGAATTTATCTTCGCAAAAACACAGTGGCAAACATAGTAGCAGACGACCATCAAGTTTAAGTGTTACAACTCAAAGAACCAAATGTAGCAAAACGAGAGTTGTAAGCACGAAGCAAAATGCAAAATATAAAGCACCCGCCCATATTATTGACCCGCTTGAAGACTATAGACATCATATGCTTCTCCCCCTTTTGTCAGTGATGACCAAAAAGGTTTGAAGACATAGAGTTTTCTACGCGTTCCCAGGCGCAGCAGGGTCGGTGGAGGCGTTTGGTGGTGCTGACGAGCTTGGTGCAGGGTCGGCGCGCGCTGAAGAAGGTGGTGGTGATGTAGCGTCGTCTTCTTCCTCAATGATTTTTCCAGTCACTGTGGCAGCAGAGGAAGAGAACTCTGATTCTTCAAGCGACGGAGTTCCGCGCAACACAGCTCTTCTGGGGGGTGTGGAGTCAAACTTGAATCGCTCTTTGAAGCCATCCTCTTGAAGTTCAGCTTCAGTGCACATCATGGTGAGGCCTTTCCAAGTGCGGTGACAGGTTTCATGCGCGACAAAGGCATTCTTGGTGGCCAGATTTCTGATGCGATTGACGTCTTGCATGATACTGCGCATCTGCCTTTTGAGCCAGTCGTGATGCCTATCTTGCTTTTGGTGCAGAGCCACAAGAAGTTCACGGTCAGTGAGTGTACGAGCACGTTTCTTGGGTCTCTGGGCAGCTGTGCTGTCAGTGGCTTCAGTTGATGCAGGGGCACGTGTGGTGCCAGCCATTGGATACACTCTGGAGATGGCTTCAACACCTTCATCATGCTGAGTGAAGCTCTGGTGTTCTGCATTCTGAAGACTTAATGGCTGCTTGGCAGGCTCAGGATATATGGCTTCAGCAGAGGTGTCCACATCAGGTAAGAAGATTCTGTGGTTGCGGGCAGAGGGCTGATAGGAGATAGCAGAGTGGAGCTTGATTAGCCTCATAACCCATGGAGCATAAATCTTCAAACCAAAGAGATCTGAGCCAGACGCTGCAAGTTGGCGTATAAAGAGATCCTGAGCGTTGAAGCATTTGCCATGCAGGATACAGAAGATGAGAGTCTTCATGGCACCTTCAACCTTGGCATATCGAGAGTGCCCCTTAATGGGCCATAGAGTCTGCCTGACGATGTGATATATAGTTCTGGGCAGGTACTCTAAGTCTTCAACGAAGAACTCAGTTGGGTAAGGTGCATCAGGAAGCAATGGCTTCAGCATTGAGAGCATCTGACTCATATTTGGCTCAGGTCTCTGAAATATGCTCTCAATTGCTTCAGCATGGAGTTGGCAGCCTTCTTCGAAGAGTTCGCCAGGAGTGGGTAGGCCGGTAAGCTCAATGATATCGAATTCATTGGCTTCATGATGGACATTGCCGGTCATCCACTCCAGGACCCAAGTCTTCGGATCTCTGTTGTAGCCTTTGATGTGCAGTGTGGCATAGAACTGGAGCAGAAGCTCTTCATTTGTGATAAACGGCAGCAGGCCAACTTGCTTGAAGCAGTCCAGTGCTTCTTCCAGACCAGGCAGACCAGCAACAGCTTCAACCTCAAGGCGCTGGTGAGGAAAGATACGGCCTTGGTTGTATAGGACGCAGGAGGAGTAGCTGCGCTGTGGGTAGCTCCAGAACCTATCTGATACAATCCGTTCCCTTGAATAAGGGTTCTTGGAGCGGTTGAAGAAAGAGTTGTCTGCTTTGAAGCTATTGACATTAAAGGAGCCAGGAGCTGTTGCAGGACCTGGGAACCTTGGCAGTCGTGGGATTGGCTTCTGGACCTGGGGCATGTGCGCAACATGATAGTTGAACTGTGGACTGGCAGCAGACTCAGGCATAGAAGGTTCAGAGGCAGTAGCTTCAGTGTCTCTTGAAGCTGTTGGTTGGTCGGGCTCCACAGAGGCTTCAGTGTTGGTTGTGGCAGCCGCAATTGTTTCGACCTCAGGTATGTTCTCCTTGAGAACTTCTTCTTGTTGGTGCGGGGGAGATGGAGCTTGAGGTTCTTCTTCATGTTCTTCGGCTGATGCAGCCGGAATGTCGTCAGCAGCCTGAGCCCTTGGCCCTTTGCGAAGCCTACGGAATGCAGGCGACGCTGGTGGAGTTGCAGTGAGCTGGGGCTCAGTCTCTTCCTCCCGCGGGCGATCTGCCCATGATGCATCTTGGGTGATTGGCATCAAGGGACGACCAATGCTGATCATTTCGCTTGTTTCAAGCTGAGGAAGGACTGCATCACCTTGCACATTGTCTTGGAGACCAATGTCTTCAGCAGCGTTAGGGTCGGCTGCTGGAATGTCTTCAGCGTGCGGAGCCTCTGTGAAAGCAGGCTCATGCACGGTCAGCTGACGATCTTCGTTAGGAAAGCGGACGGAGAGGGGTTCGACTATCAGGGGCTCTGTGGGAGCAGCCCGAGACTTCTGGGTCTTGCGCTTCTTGATGGTGGGGTCTGAAGGAGAGGCTTCAGGGTGTTTCCTCTTCCTTGCTTCAGCTTCGGATGTCCTTGTCTTCTTAAGCTCTGAAGCGGTTGAGCGGTGCTTTGGCTTCGAGCCAGTCTTGGCAGTGGGGAAGACAATCGGAACAGCTTCTTGCCTTGGGGCCTCTTGTTCAGTCACAGTGGGCTTCTTCTTTTTCTTTGCGGCCACCCTGGGGTCGATGCCGGGACGCCCAAGTGCCTTGCGCTTCTCGGCCTCATTGTAGGCCTGCACACAGAGGTCAGCCAAAGTCTTCATGCGCTCACGCGAACCCTGAGCTTCTGCACGTTTCTTCATAAAATTTTCCTTCAACTCGTGCAGCATGACCTTGAAGTCCTTGACTTCTTGGACGCTGAGCTGGGCCATATTCTGCTTGAACTGAGCCTTTTCAAAATCTATTTTCTGCTTCAGTTCAACTATGCGCTGGGCAATTGCGAGTTCTGAAGCAATAGCGCCTTGGAAGGCTACGCTGAGGCCAATGGGCAGCTGCAGATCATCGAAGCTGATGTTGGGTGTATCAAACCACTCATCAATGAAGTTGTGGATGATTGCTGCATCAAACAGAGGCAGATTGTTGAAGATTTCGGCCTCCTCCTTGCTCTTGATGAGCTGCTCAAGAGCGTCATTGGCAAGATCTTCATCACTTGACAGATCAATGGCCTCGTAGCGCAGAATGGCAGCGGCAGTGAGCTCTTTGCCAGTGTGTGGCTGAGGCTTCTTGGCTTCTTGGGGTTTGGAGACTCGTGATAAGTCTTCAGACTGCACACTTGCTTCAGGAGGTGCAGTGGCCAATGGCTTCGCTCTGGAGATCTTGGGAGAAGTGGCTGGCTTTGAAGCTTTTGGCTTCTTCTTCGTCTGCTTCGGCTCCGGGGCAGCAGGAGCGTCATCAGACTCAGTGTCTGCTGGAGGGTCGTTCACGGCAGTCCCTTGGACTAGAATGCGAGTGATGAGGCCTTCGAGATTGGCATACGGCCCGATGACATTGGGATTTGCATCGCGTGTGCCATCCGCCCTTGGCTTAGAGGGACCAGGGTTGAAGTCCAGCCCAAACTCCTTGTTTTGCTTCGCAGAGTTCTGAGCAAATTGGAAGTTGCGCTTGAATAGATTGTCATCGCGACACCAGAGAAGAGATGACGGATGTGCTTCAGCCGGCTGTGGTCCTCTGACCATGCATGGATAGAAGCCTTGAGCAATGGCTTCGTCTCTGGACCGGGGTATGAGATTTTTGTACAGTACATCTCCCCATGGTCTCTTGATGGCGCACTTCTCTGCATATTCCTTTGTGACGAAGCGGTATTGGAACCACTGCTCTGCCCAATATCTTCGAATCCATTGGATTCGTGCCTTGCGCTGACCATAGCTCTCTTCAGGATCAGTTTGGTACATTTCTGCCAAGTCTTCAGGCAAATCTTTAGACGTTTCACCACGTCTCTGTCTGCCTCCCTTCCTTGCTGGTTTTTCTGCTGCCATGAAGCTTAACTTGGAAGGCTTCAAGAGATTCAAAGTCTTCAAAGGCTTCCTTTTGCTTGACCAACAGGAACTTGCTTCGGGTGAATTGATGTGATGCTGTAGGAACTCTGCAAATGAATGCAGACTATGAGAACCAAAAGATTCTCCCACGGACATGTACCTGTGACAGCATTAAGGTGCGAGGGAAGGGGAAGAGGTCATATGCATTCTCAGAAGATTTTGAAGATAAATCAGTTTAGAAGATATTGACCTCATCATGCGAAGACATTCACTTTATAGAAAAGAAGTTGGTTCCAGACTTGTACGAACCCATAGATCAGTACAAGTGAGGAATCTAACTACTTCATGAAGAACAAGTGAATATACTAGGCAAGTTAGGAGATGCAGATGAGAGAGATGAAACTTGTGTGAATAGAAACCTCTTATGGCAGAAAGTGACGGAGCTATAGGATCAAAAGAGGCTGTAAAAAGAGGTTTTATTTACCACACTTGGAACTGCTAGACGAGGTGAGAGTTGAGGTCGAGCAGTTCGATCCTCCGTGCCCTAACTTGGCGACGGAAGACACCTACGGCGACGGCGGAGAGACCGATGTCCGCAGTCGGCGTGAAAACGGCGTCGGAGAGGTTGCGGTAGTGAAGCACTTCGTCGCCGGCGTCGTTGAGAGTTAGCGGTGGCGCTAGGGTTCGTGCGAGGGTGGAAGAAGAATAATGACCGCAGTGAATCGTGTATTTATAGGGATATGGGCGGCACTGCGCTATTACTCAGGTGCCCCTGGCGATTCGCATGTGATCAGTACGTGGCCAGCATGCGGAATTGTGGGGGCAGTTTCACCCCCCGCACGCCTTGTTTGTCGGGAGCCGTTCCTACTTCTCCGGATTTCTTGTTGATGGAATAACATTGAAAGCGGTTTTAAAGTTTGTCTCTGTGTCTTCATCTGACAAGGATGCAGTGAAGACATTCGACAGTTTCAATAGAATGCATATGACTTGGAGAGATAGAGTTTGAGGTAGGAAGCATGGAGAGGTTAGGGTCCGATCACATTCACTTAGTTCAAAAGATTCAAACAAGAAGACATAGCTATAAGTGAATGCTGTAGAGGACAGAACACCAGTACATATATATAATCTACACAGTGAAGATAATCATGAAGACAAATTGAGATTGAAGCCAAACCAAATGTGAAAACATAGCAAATTTGACGCCATGAGTGGAACGCTTCAAACAGAAAATTTGGTGGTGGTGTTACCCACCGTATAGGAAGTATTAGACCCAGACACGACGCACAATTATCATGGCGCTCCGAAGTCAAATTCCATGTTAATGTATTCACACTTAGAATGTATGTCTTCATTGATTGAAGATATATGTTACTTCGTGTGTTGCACATCTAAGTCATCAATATGCATAAGTGTTAGGATGTGTGCCTGATCACAGGACATTTGAGGATTCCAGGATATTTAGCTCACACCGTAACTTGCAAAATCTCTTCTCGTCCAAGGGCTTGGTGAAGATATCTGCCAATTGCTCTTCAGTGTTGACGTGTATGATATCAATATCTTCCTTTGCAACATGATCTCTGAGAAAATGATGACGAATTTCAATGTGCTTTGTCTTCGAGTGCTGAACTAGGTTGTTGGCAATCTTGATGGCGCTTTCGTTGTCGCAGTAAAGTGGCACTTGCTTCAGATGAATACCATAATCCTTGAGGGTTTGCTTCATCCATAGAAGCTGAGCGCAGCAGGATCCAGCATCAATGTATTCAGATTCAGCAGTGGAGAGAGATACACAGTTCTGCTTCTTTGAAGACCAACATACAAGTGATCGGCCCAGAAAGTGACATGTGCCTGATGTGGACTTCCGATCGACCTTGTCACCAGCGTAATCAGCATCCGAAAATCCAACCAGATCAAACTCTAAGCCCTTTGGATACCATAACCCTAGAGTTGGGGTGTGAGCCAAATATCGAAGAATTCGCTTCACAGCTAAGTGATGCGACTCCTTTGGTGCCGCTTGGAATCGAGCACACATGCAAACACTAAGCATAATATCTGGCCTAGATGCACATAAATAAAGCAAAGAACCAATCATGGAGCGGTATACCTTTTGATCGAACTCTTTACCATTGTCGTCAGGACTCAGATGATGTTTGGCTGGCATTGGTGTTGTGAAGCTTTTGCAGTCTTGCATACCGAACTTCTTCAGGCAATCTTTAAGATACTTCTCTTGAGATATGAAGATGCCATTGCGTTGTTGCCGTATTTGAAGACCGAGGAAGAATTTCAGCTCCCCCATCATAGACATCTGATATTGCTATTGCATCATATATCCGAATTCCTCACTGTACTTTTTATTGGTGCAGCCGAAGATAATGTCATCCACATATATTTGGCACACAAACAGTTCACCATCATATGTCTTCGTGAAGAGAGTGGGATCTAAGGAACCAGGTATGAAGCCTTTGCTCTTCAGGAAGTATTTGAGTGTATCATACCAGGTCCAAGGGGCTTGTTTGAGGCCATATAGTGCCTTATTGAGCTTGTAAACCATGTCAGGATGTTTTGGATCTTCAAACCCAGGTGGTTGTGCAACATACACTTCTTCTTCAATTTTGCCATTGAGGAAGGCACTCTTTACATCCATTTGATACAGAATTATGTTGTGATGATTTGCATAGGCCAGCAGTATATGGATGGCTTCAAGTCTGGCAACAGGAGCAAATGTTTAATCGAAGTCAATGCCTTCCACTTGAGTATATCCTTGAGCAACGAGACGAGCCTTGTTTCTGACGACTTGGCCATGCTCATCTTGCTTGTTGCGGTATATCCATTTGGTGCCTATTATGTTATGCTTCCGTGGATCAGGACGCTTAACCAACTCCCATACATTGTTCAGCTCAAACTGTTGAAGCTCTTCTTGCATAGCTTGAATCCATTCAGGTTCCATAAAAGCTTCATCAATTTTCTTGGGTTCAGTGATTGAAACGAATGCGAAGTGTCCGCAGAAATTTGCCAGTTGAGTTGCCCTTGAACGAGTCAGTGGACCTGGTGCATTGATGCTATCAATTATTCTGTCAATCTGCACTTCATTGGCAACACGAGGATGTAGGGGTCGAAGACTTTGCTCTTGCTGATCTATGTTGTCATGGGGAGGAATGTCTTCAGGCTAAGCATTGTCTTCGTGTGGATCAGGTGCTGAGATGATAAGTTCTTCTTCAGGATGAGCTTCAGAAGGTATAATTTCTCCAGTTCCCATTAGCTTGATTGATTCACTGGCTGGAACTTCATCTAGCACATTTGGCAGTTGCTCTCTTTGTGACCCATTGGTCTCATCGAACCGCACAACCACTGTTTCAACCACTTTGTAGTGAAAGAGATTGAAGACTCTGTAGGAGTGCGAATCCTTTCCATATCCAAGCATAAAGCCCTCATGTGCTTTTGGAGCAAATTTTGAGGTGTGGTGAGTGTCCTTGATCCAGCATCTTGATCCAAATACTCTGAAGTAACTGACATTTGGCTTCTTGCCAGTTAGAAGCTCATAAGATGTCTTGTTCAGTAGCTTGTGAAGATATACACGGTTGATAGTATGGCATGCAGTGTCAATGGCTTCAGTCCAGAATTTTCTTGGTGTCTTGTACTAATCTAACATTGTTCTGGCCATCTCAATGAGTGTTCTGTTCTTGCGTTCGACGATGCCATTCTGTTGTGGCATGTACGGAGCTGAGAATTCATGAGTTATGCCCAATGTATCAAGATATGTGTCAAGGCCAGTGTTCTTGAATTCTGTGCCATTGTCACTTCTGATGTGCTTTATCTTGGCGCCATAATTGTTCATAGCCCGATTTGCGAAGCGTCTGAAGACATCCTGCACTTCAGTCTTGTAAAGGATTATGTGCACCCAAGTATATATCTAGAGTAATCATCAACAATGACGAAGCCATAGAGGCAAGCAGTAGTGGAAAAAGTTGAGTAGTGAGTGGGACCAAAGAGATCCATGTGAAGCAGTTCGAAGGGTTGAGTAGTGGTCATGATTGTCTTCGAAGGATGTTTTGCCCTTGTCATCTTCCCAGCTTCATAGGCACCGCATAAGTGATCTTTCTTGAACTTGACGCCCTCGATGCCTATGACATGCTTCTTCTTCGCAAGGGTGTGGAGGTTCCTCATACCAGCATGCCCAAGTCTCCGATGCCAAAGCCAGCATTCTGAAGCCTTTGCGAGAAGACATACTGCAAGCTGTGGCCCTGCTGAGAAATCTACCACGTACAAATCATCTTTCCGATACCCTTCAAACACTAGAGACTTGTCAGATTCCATTAGTACCAGGCAACGATATTTTCCAAAGATTACAATCATGTTCAAATCGCAAAGCATTGAGACAGACATTAAGTTGAAGCCAAGGGATTCAACATACATGACTTTATCCATGTGTTGATCCTTTGAGATTGCAACTCTACCCAGACCCAGTACCTTACTTTTACCAGTGTCAGCGAATGTGATGTGGCTCTTGTCAGATGGACGTAAGGTTGAGTCCATAAAGAGACTTCTTTTGCCAGTCATGTGATTTGTACACCCACTGTCAATAATCCATTCTGAAGACTCTGAAGTCACTGGTGTCGTACCCTACAGTGCAGTTAGGGGGATAGGCTTCACGAAGAGTGTTGTGAAGCAAAAACATTTGACAAACCAGTGGATTATGAAAACTTAGATCCAGGTTAGGACAAGTAGGGAGAGTAGCATGCGATTCAGGTATGAAATACATAGTGATGCCATTCGGGCATTCGATCTTGCGCCCCACAAGATTTTTAAGGTCCCCAGCAATAGCGTCAGAAGATTTCGGTTTTCTGCTGGAGACCTTTCCCTGCAAAAGAGAGTTAAGCTTTCTTAACCACCCACATCTTCAAGGGTGGCTTAGAAGCAATAAGTCTAAGTGCAGCATCTGAGAATTTTGTCATTGGAGCCCTAGCAAACAGTCTAGCAGGTGGGCAATAGTACTCATAAGAATAGGCAGAATAGTTCTTGATCATATGAGCAGAACGGTTTGAAGAACAGCTCTCATATGCCTGAGCACAGTTTCCCTGGAAAACATTTGCGTTAGTGCGACTCAGGTGAGTCCTCTGCCTGTATGAAGCCTTTGGACCATATGAAGCCTTTGGTCTGAGGTTTGTCTTCTTCATGTGAGGTGTCATGAAGACATTCACAGGAAGATTCTTCAGACACGTTTTTGGAACCCAGATCTTCTTCATAGGCGGTCCATTCCTGCAGTTAGTACCAATGTACCTGGCAAATACTTCACCATTCTGATTTTTAAACAGTTTATAGTTTGCATCAAAGGATTCATCAATGATAATAGGATCAGCACAAGTAAAGCCAGATAGATTGGATGGATCTGCTGAGGATTCCTTTGCAGCAACCCATGTGGTTTTGGGGTACTGCTCAGGTTTCCAGTAAGATCCATCTACATTAATTTTCCTCACGAACCCAACACCCTCTTTCCTAGGGTTTCGGTTCAGAATCTGCTTCTTGAGGACATCACATAATGTCTGATGTCCTTTGAGACTTTTGTACATCCCTGTTTCAAGCAATGTCTTCAACCTAGCATTCTCATCGGCAATAGCAGTGGTATCCTCAGCAGAGGGGTTAGTTACCACTTCAACAGTTGAAGATATTGCAACAGTAGTAGCAGTGGAACATTCAGCAACAGAAGTAGCATTATCATGCTCAATGCATTTAAGGCATGGTGGTTCAAATCCTTCCTGAGCAGAACTGATCTGTTCGGCTCGAAGTGACTCGTTTTCCTTTTGAAGATCTTCATGATCCGCTCTCAACTTCTCAAGATCTTGCTTCTTTTGAAGATAATCATAGGAAAGCTTTTCATCAGTAGTGGAGAGAGTCTCAAGACGATCTTCGAGTTCCTGATACTTAACATGAAGATTTTTGATGTCTTCAATTAAGGATTCAAAACGAGTCATTTTAGCACCCAACAGATCATCGTTTCTGTCTAACAGTTTTTGAATATGTTCCATGGCCTTTTGTTGTTCAGTTGCAATTTTAGCAAGTGTTTTGTAGCTGGGTTTTGAATCATAATCAGAGTCATCGTCACTAGATGTTTGATAGTGAGTAGTGCGTGTGTTTACCTTGGCACCACGTGCCATGAAGCAGTAGGTAGGAGTAGAGTCGTCCTTGTCATTTGCATCGGTGTTGGTGATGAAGTCATTGTCTTCAGTCTTGAAGATGGACTTGGCGACGTAGGCTGTAGCCAGACTCGCAATGCTTGAATCAGACTCCTCCTCAGACTCCACCTCTGCCTCCTCAAAAGCGGACTCCTCCTCTGAATCCATTTCCTTGCCAACAAACGCACGAGCCTTGCCAGATGAACTCTTCTTGTGTGATGAAGACTTTGAGGAAGACTTGGACGAAGACTTTGAGTATTTCTTCATCTTCTTATCGTCTGAGTCATATTCCTTGCTCTTCTTCTTCTTTCTGTTCTCATTGTCCCACTGTGGACACTCGGAGATGAAGTGTCCAGTTTTCTTGCACTTGTGACATGTTTTCTTCTTGTAGTCATGAGCAGAAGCTTCATCATTCCTTGAGCTTGATCGTGAAGACTTTCTGAAGCCTTTCTTCTTGGTGAATTTCTGGAGCTTCTTCACCAGCATTGCAAGTTCCCTTCCAATGTCTTGAGGATCATCAGAAGTGCTGTCAGATTCTTCTTCAGATGAGGACACAACTTTTGCCTTCAAGGCACGAGTTCGCCCATAGTTTGGACCATAGATATCTCTTTTCTCGGAAAGCTGAAACTCATGTGTGTTGAGCCTCTCAAGTATGTCAGACGGATCGAGTGTCTTGAAGTCTGGACGTTCTTGAATCATCAGGGCTAGGATGTCAAATGAACTGTCAAGTGATCTCAGCAGCGTCTTGACGATTTCATATTTGGTGATCTCAGTGGCGCCGAGGGCTTGAAGCTCATTTGTGATGACAGTGAGCCGGTCAAATGTGTGTTGGACATTCTCATTGTCATTTCGCTTGAAGCGGTTGAAGAGGTTGCGAAGAACACTGGTTCTCTGATCTCTCTGGGTTGAGATGCCTTCATTGACCTTGGAGAGCCAGTCCCAAACCAGCTTGGATGTCTTCAAGGCACTCACACGGCCGTACTGTCCCTTGGTCAGATGACCACAGATAATATTCTTGGCAGTGGAGTCCAGTTGAGTGAACTTCTTGACATCAGCAGCAGTGACACCTTCTCCAGCCTTGGGAACGCTGTTTTCGACGACATACCATAGGTCGACGTCAATGGCTTCAAGATGCATGCGCATCTTATTCTTCCAGTAGGGATATTCAGTTCCATCAAAGACGGGGCACGCAGCGGAGACTTTAATTATCCCTGCAGTCGACATAGCTAAAACTCCAGGTGGTTAAACCGAATCACACAGAACAAGGGAGCACCTTGCTCTGATACCAATTGAAAGTGCGTTATATCGACTAGAGGGGGGTGAATAGGCGATTTTTATGAAAGTCTTCAAAACGTGGAAGTTATGAAGACAAACAGAGTGGACAAGCCTATCACTATGCAGCGGAAGTTAGATTACACAACGCAAGCCATAGTCAAGTATACAATATAGTGAAAGCACAGTGACAAACAGCTTCAGTGTAATGAGGATCAGGTAGGAAGAAGTTATGAAGCCAAACAGATCATACAGTCAAGTTGTGAAGACAGAAGACAAAGCAAGCATGCAATAGCTTCACAATGTGTACTGGTAAGTAAAGGGAGGTGAAGATGAAACCAGTGACATGTTGAAGACAATGATATGTTGGACCAGTACCAGTTGCTGTGACAACTGTACGTCTGGTTGGAGCGGCTAGGTATTTAAACCAAAGGACACACAGTCCCGGACACCCAGTCCTGAACACGCAGCTCAGGACACCCAGTCCTCACCGTTTTCTCCTTGAGCTAAGGTCACACAGACCTCGCCCAATCACTCTGGTAAGTCTTCAAGGTAGACTCCCAAACCTTCACAGACTTTGTTCACCGGCAATCCACAATTTCTCTTGGATGCTCAGAACGCGACGCCTAACCGTCTGGAGGATGCACAGTCCTCAAGTGTAATAAGTCTTCAGATCACTCAGACAAGAAGACTTAAGTGATGCCCAATTACTCTGGCTCTGGGTGGTTAGGGCTTTTCTCCTCGCTAGGGATTCTCTCAAAGGCTTCGAGGTGGGTTGCTCTCAAACGACAAAAGCCGTGCACTGAAATCTGAGCAGCCAACCGTTTATGGTTGTAGGGGTGGACTATTTATAGCCACTTGGCAACCCAACCTGATTTGTCCGAAATGACCCTGGGTCACTAAGGAACTGACACGTGTACTAACGGTCGGATTTCAAACTCTCACGGCAACTTTTCTTGGGCTACAAGTAAAGCTGACTTGTCTGACTTTGGACAAGATTTTCTCTCATTGTCTTCATTCGAAGACATAGGATTTGAATTAGGCATCACTTCAGTCATCCTGACTGGTTCTCTTGGACCCCACTTAACAGTACGGTGGTTCCTATGACACAACATGAATGTGAAGGAAATATGCCCTAGAGGCAATAATAAAGTTATTATTTATTTCCTTATATCATGATAAATGTTTATTATTCATGCTAGAATTGTATTAACCGGAAACATAATACATGTGTGAATACATAGACCAACAGAGTGTCACTAGTATGCCTCTACTTGACTAGCTCGTTAATCAAAGATGGTTATGTTTCCTAACCATGAACAAAGAGTTGTTATTTGATTAACGAGGTCACATCATTAGTTGAATGATCTGATTGACATGACCCATTCCATTAGCTTAGCACCCGATCGTTTAGTATGTTGCTATTGCTTTCTTCATGACTTATACATGTTCCTATAACTATGAGATTATGCAACTCCCGTTTACCGGAGGAACACTTTGGGTACTACCAAACGTCACAACGTAACTGGGTGATTATAAAGGAGTACTACAGGTGTCTCCAATGGTAGATGTTGGGTTGGCGTATTTCGAGATTAGGGTTTGTCACTCCGATTGTCGGAGAGGTATCTCTGGGCCCTCTCGGTAATGCACATCACATAAGCCTTGCAAGCACTGCAACTAATATGTTAGTTGTGAGATGATGTATTACGGAACGAGTAAAGAGACTTGCCGGTAACGAGATTGAACTAGGTATTGGATACCGACGATCGAATCTCGGGCAAGTAACATACCGATGACAAAGGGAACAACATATGTTGTTATGCGGTCTGACCGATAAAGATCTTCGTAGAATATGTAGGAGCCAATATGGGCATCCAGGTCCCGCTATTGGTTATTGACCGGAGACGTGTCTCGGTCATGTCTACATTGTTCTCGAACCGTAGGGTCCGCACGCTTAACGTTACGATGACAGTTATTATGAGTTTATGCATTTTGATGTACCGAAGGTTGTTCGGAGTCCCGGATGTGATCACAGACATGACGAGGAGTCTCGAAATGGTCGAGACGTAAAGATTGATATATTGGAAGCCTATGTTTGGACACCGGAAGTGTTCCGAGTGAAATCGGGATTTTACCGGAATACCGGGAGGGTTACCGGAACCCCCCGGGAGGCAAATGGGCCTATTGGGCCTTAGTGGAAAAGTGAAAAGGGGCAGCCCACAAGGGCTGCGCGCCTCCCCCCCTTCCCTAGTCCTATTAGGACTAGGAGAAGGGGCCGGCCCCCCTCTCTTCTCTCTTCTCCTTGAAGAGTCCTATTAGGAATAGGATTGGGGGGGGAGTCCTACTCCCGGTAGGAGTGGGACTCCCCCTGCGCCTCTCTCCCTTGGCCGGCCGAACCCCTCCCCCTGCTCCTTTATATACGGGGGCAGGGGGCACCCCATAGACACACAAGTTGATCATTGTTGATCGTTCCTTAGCCGTGTGCGGTGCCCCCTGCCACCAAATTCCACCTCGGTCATATCGTTGTAGAGCTTAGGCGAAGCCCTGCGTCGGTAGTGCATCAAGATCGTCACCACGCCGTTGTGCTGACGGAACTCTTCCTCGACGCTTTGCTGGATCGGAGCCCGAGGATCGTCATCGAGCTGAACGTGTGCTAAGAACTCGGAGGTGCCGGAGTAACGGTGCTTGGATCGGTCGGATCGGGAAGAAGACGTACGACAACTTCCTCTACGTTGTGAGATCGCTTCCGCAGTCGGTCTGCGTTGGTACATAGACAATACTCTCCCCCTCGTTGCTGTGCATCACCATGATCTTGCGTGTGCGTAGGAAAATTTTCGAAATTACTACGTTCCCCAACAGTGGCATCCGAGCCTAGGTTTTATGGTTTGATGTTATTTGCACGAGTAGAACACAAGTGAGTTGTGGGCGATACAAGTCATACTGCCTACCAGCATGTCATACTTTGGTTCGGCGGCATTGTTGGGTGAGACGATCCGTACCAACCTTACGCGTACTCTTACGCGAGACCGGTTCCCTCGACGTGCTTTCTACATAGATGGCTTGCGGAAGACTGTCTCTCCAACTTTAGTTGAACCAAGTGTGACTACGCCCGGTCCTTGAGAAGGTTAAAACAGAGTCTATTTGACGAACTATCGTTGTGGTTTTGATGCGTAGGTGAGATGAGTTCTTACTTAAGCCCGTAGCAGCCACGTAAAATTTGCAACAACAAAGTAGAGGACGTCTAACTTGTTTTTGCAGGGCATGTTGTGATGTGATATGGTCAAGGCATGATGCTGATTTTATTGTATGAGATGATCATGTTTTGTAACCGAGTTATCGACAACTGGCAGGAGCCATATGGTTGTCGCTTTATTGTATGCAATGCAATCGCGATGTAATGCTTTACTTTATTACTAAGCGGTAGTGATAGTCGTGGAAGCATAAGATTGGCGAGACGACAACGATGCTACGATGGAGATCAAGGTGGCGCGCCGGTGACGATGGTGATCATGACGGTGCTTCGGAGATGGAGATCACAAGCACAAGATGATGATGGCCATATCATATCACTTATATTGATTGCATGTGATGTTTATCCTTTTATGCATCTTATCTTGCTTTGATTGACGGTAGCATTATAAGATGATCTCTCACTAAATTATCAAGAAGTGTTCTCCCTGAGTATGCACCGTTGCCAAAGTTCGTCGTGCCCAGACACCACGTGATGATCGGGTGTGATAAGCTCTACGTCCATCTACAATGGGTGCAAGCCAGTTTTGCACACGCAGAATACTCAGGTTAAACTTGACGAGCCTAGCATATGCAGATATGGCCTCGGAACACAGAGACCGAAAGGTCGAGCGTGAATCATATAGTAGATATGATCAACATGACGATGTTCACCATTGAAAACTACTCCATCTCACGTGATGATCGGTTATGGTTTAGTTGATTTGGATCACGTGATCACTTAGAGGATTAGAGGGATGTCTATCTAAGTGGGAGTTCCTAAGTAATTTGATTAACTGAACTTAAACTTATCATGAACTTAGTACCTGATAGTATCTTGCTTGTTTATGTTGATTGTAGATAGATGGCTCGTGCTGTTGTTCCGTTGAATTTTAATGCGTTCCTTGAGAAAGCAAAGTTGAAAGATGATGGTAGCAATTACACGGACTGGGTCCGTAACCTGAGGATTATCCTCATTGCTGCACAGAAGAATTACGTCCTGGAAGCACCGCTGGGTGCCAGGCCTGCTGCTGGAGCAACGCCAGATGTTATGAACGTCTGGCAGAGCAAAGCTGATGACTACTCGATAGTTCAGTGTGCCATGCTTTACGGCTTAGAATCGGGACTTCAACGATGTTTTGAACGTCATGGAGCATATGAGATGTTCCAGGAGTTGAAGTTAATATTCCAAGCAAATGCCCGAATTGAGAGATATGAAGTCTCCAATAAGTTCTATAGCTGCAAGATGGAGGAGAACAGTTCTGTCAATGAGCATATACTCAAAATGTCTGGGTATAATAATCACTTGATTCAGATGGGAGTTAATCTTCCAGATGATTGCGTCATTGACAGAATTCTCCAATCACTGCCACCAAGCTACAAGAGCTTCGTGATGAACTATAATATGCAAGGGATGAACAAGACTATTCCCGAGCTCTTCGCAATGCTGAAAGTTGCGGAGGTAGAAATCAAGAAGGAGCATCAAGTGTTGATGGTTAGCAAAACCACTAGTTTCAAGAAAAAGGGCAAAGGGAAGAAAAAGGGGAACTTCAAGAAGAACAGCAAGCAAGTTGCTGCTCAGGAGAAGAAACCCAAGTCTGGACCTAAGCCTGAAACTGAGTGCTTCTACTGCAAGCAGACTGGTCACTGGAAGCGGAACTGCCCCAAATATTTGGCGGATAAGAAGGATGGCAAGGTGAACAAAGGTATATGTGATATACATGTTATTGATGTGTACCTTACTAGAGCTCGCAGTAGCACCTGGGTATTTGATACTGGTTCTGTTGCTAATATTTGCAACTCGAAACAGGGACTACGGAATAAGCGGACGCTAGCAAAGGACGAGGTGACGATGCGCGTGGGAAACGGTTCCAAAGTCGATGTGATCGCGGTCGGCACGCTACCTCTACATCTACCTTCGGGATTAATATTAGACCTAAATAATTGTTATTTGGTGCCAGCGTTGAGCATGAACATTATATCTGGATCTTGTTTGATGCGAGACGGTTATTCATTTAAATCAGAGAATAATGGTTGTTCTATTTATATGAGTAATATCTTTTATGGTCATGCACCCTTGAAGAGTGGTCTATTCTTATTAAATCTCGATAGTAGTGATACACATATTCATAATGTAGAAGCCAAAAGATGCAGAGTTGATAATGATAGTGCAACTTATTTGTGGCACTGCCGTTTAGGTCATATCGGTGTAAAGCGCATGAAGAAACTCCATACTGATGGGCTTTTGGAACCACTTGATTATGAATCACTTGGTACTTGCGAACCGTGCCTCATAGGCAAGATGACTAAAACACCGTTCTCCGGTACTATGGAGAGAGCAACAGACTTATTGGAAATCATACATACCGATGTATGTGGTCCGATGAATATTGAGGCTCGTGGCGGATATCGTTATTTTCTCACCTTCACAGATGATTTAAGCAGATATGGGTATATCTACTTAATGAAACATAAGTCTGAAACATTTGAAAAGTTCAAGGAATTTCAGAGTGAAGTTGAAAATCATCGTAACAAGAAAATAAAGTTTCTACGATCTGATCATGGAGGAGAATATTTGAGTTACGAGTTTGGTATACATTTGAAAAATTGTGGAATAGTTTCGCAACTCATGCCACCCGGAGCACCACAGCGTAATGGTGTGTCCGAACGTCGTAATCGTACTTTACTAGATATGGTGCGATCTATGATGTCTCTTACTGATTTACCGCTATCGTTTTGGGGTTATGCTTTAGAGACGGCCGCATTCACGTTAAATAGGGCACCATCAAAATCCGTTGAGACGACGCCTTATGAACTATGGTTTGGCAAGAAACCAAAGTTGTCGTTTCTTAAAGTTTGGGGCTGTGATGCTTATGTGAAAAAGCTTCAACCTGATAAGCTCAAACCCAAAGCGGAGAAATGTGTCTTCATAGGATACCCAAAGGAAACTGTTGGGTATACCTTCTATCACAGATCCGAAGGCAAGACATTCGTTGCTAAGAATGGATCATTTCTAGAGAAGGAGTTTCTCTCGAAAGAAGTGAGTGGGAGGAAAGTAGAACTTGACGAGGTAACTGTACCTGCTCCCTTATTGGAAAATAGTACATCACAGAAAACTGTTTCTGCGACACCTATACCAATTAGTGAGGAAGCTAATGATGATGATCATGAAACTTCAGGGCAAGATGCTACTGAACCACGTAGATCAACCAGAGTAAGATCCGCACCAGAGTGGTACGGTAATCCAGTTCTGGAAGTCATGCTACTAGATCATGATGAACCTACGAACTATGAAGAAGCGATGGTGAGCCCAGATTCCGCAAAGTGGCTTGAGGCCATGAAATCTGAGATGGGATCCATGTATGAGAACAAAGTATGGACTTTGGTTGACTTGCCCGATGATCGGCAAGCAATTGAGAATAAATGGATCTTCAAGAAAAAGACTGACGCTGACGGTAATATTACTGTCTATAAAGCTCGACTTGTCGCAAAAGGTTTTCGACAAGTTCAAGGGGTTGACTACGATGAGACCTTCTCACCCGTAGCGATGCTTAAGTCCGTCAGAATTATGTTAGCAATTGCTGCGTTTTATGATTATGAAATATGGCAAATGGATGTCAAAACTGCATTCCTGAATGGATTTCTGGAAGAAGAGTTGTATATGATGCAACCAGAAGGTTTTGTCGATCCGAAAGGAGCTAACAAAGTGTGCAAACTCCAGCGATCCATTTATGGACTGGTGCAAGCATCTCGGAGTTGGAATAGACGCTTTGATAGTGTGATCAAAGCATTTGGCTTTATACAGACTTTTGGAGAAGCCTGTATTTACAAGAAAGTGAGTGGCAGCTCTGTAGCATTTCTAATATTATATGTGGATGACATATTGCTGATTGGAAATGATATAGAATTTTTGGATAGCATAAAGGGATACTTGAATAAAAGTTTTTCGATGAAAGACCTCGGGGAAGCTGCTTACATATTAGGCATAAAGATCTATAGAGATAGATCAAAACGCTTAATTGGACTTTCACAGAGCACATACCTTGACAAGATTTTGAAGAAGTTCAAAATGGATCAAGCAAAGAAAGGGTTCTTGCCTGTGTTACAAGGTGTGAAGTTGAGTCAGACTCAATGCCCGACCACTGCAGAAGATAGAGAGAAAATGAAAGATGTTCCCTATGCTTCAGCCATAGGCTCTATCATGTATGCAATGCTGTGTACCAGACCTGATGTGTGCCTTGCTATAAGTTTAGCAGGGAGGTACCAAAGTAATCCAGGAGTGGATCACTGGACAGCGGTCAAGAACATCCTGAAATACCTGAAAAGGACTAAGGATATGTTTCTCGTATATGGAGGTGACAAAGAGCTCACCGTAAGAGGTTACGTTGATGCAAGCTTTGACACTGATCCGGACGATTCTAAATCGCAAACCGGATACGTGTTTACTTTAAACGGTGGAGCTGTCAGTTGGTGCAGTTCCAAACAAAGCGTCGTAGCAGGATCTACATGTGAAGCGGAGTACATAGCTGCTTCGGAAGCAGCAAACGAAGGAGTCTGGATGAAGGAGTTCATATCCGATCTAGGTGTCATACCTAGTGCATCGGGTCCAATGAAAATCTTTTGTGACAATACTGGTGCAATTGCTTTGGCAAAGGAATCCAGATTTCACAAAAGGACCAAACACATCAAGAGACGCTTCAACTCCATCCGGGATTTAGTCCAGGTGGGAGACATAGAGATTTGCAAGATACATACGGATCTGAATGTTGCAGACCCGTTGACTAAGCCTCTTCCACGAGCAAAACATCATCAGCACCAAGGCTCCATGGGTGTTAGAATCATTACTGTGTAATCTAGATTATTGACTCTAGTGCAAGTGGGAGACTGAAGGAAATATGCCCTAGAGGCAATAATAAAGTTATTATTTATTTCCTTATATCATGATAAATGTTTATTATTCATGCTAGAATTGTATTAACCGGAAACATAATACATGTGTGAATACATAGACCAACAGAGTGTCACTAGTATGCCTCTACTTGACTAGCTCGTTAATCAAAGATGGTTATGTTTCCTAACCATGAACAAAGAGTTGTTATTTGATTAACGAGGTCACATCATTAGTTGAATGATCTGATTGACATGACCCATTCCATTAGCTTAGCACCCGATCGTTTAGTATGTTGCTATTGCTTTCTTCATGACTTATACATGTTCCTATAACTATGAGATTATGCAACTCCCGTTTACCGGAGGAACACTTTGGGTACTACCAAACGTCACAACGTAACTGGGTGATTATAAAGGAGTACTACAGGTGTCTCCAATGGTAGATGTTGGGTTGGCGTATTTCGAGATTAGGGTTTGTCACTCCGATTGTCGGAGAGGTATCTCTGGGCCCTCTCGGTAATGCACATCACATAAGCCTTGCAAGCACTGCAACTAATATGTTAGTTGTGAGATGATGTATTACGGAACGAGTAAAGAGACTTGCCGGTAACGAGATTGAACTAGGTATTGGATACCGACGATCGAATCTCGGGCAAGTAACATACCGATGACAAAGGGAACAACGTATGTTGTTATGCGGTCTGACCGATAAAGATCTTCGTAGAATATGTAGGAGCCAATATGGGCATCCAGGTCCCGCTATTGGTTATTGACCGGAGACGTGTCTCGGTCATGTCTACATTGTTCTCGAACCGTAGGGTCCGCACGCTTAACGTTACGATGACAGTTATTATGAGTTTATGCATTTTGATGTACCGAAGGTTGTTCGGAGTCCCGGATGTGATCACGGACATGACGAGGAGTCTCCAAATGGTCGAGACGTAAAGATTGATATATTGGAAGCCTATGTTTGGACACCGGAAGTGTTCCGAGTGAAATCGGGATTTTACCGGAATACCGGGAGGGTTACCGGAACCCCCCGGGAGGCAAATGGGCCTATTGGGCCTTAGTGGAAAAGTGAAAAGGGGCAGCCCACAAGGGCTGCGCGCCTCCCCCCCTTCCCTAGTCCTATTAGGACTAGGAGAAGGGGCCGGCCCCCCTCTCTTCTCTCTTCTCCTTGAAGAGTCCTATTAGGAATAGGATTGGGGGGGGGGGAGTCCTACTCCCGGTAGGAGTGGGACTCCCCCTGCGCCTCTCTCCCTTGGCCGGCCGAACCCCTCCCCCTGCTCCTTTATATACGGGGGCAGGGGGCACCCCATAGACACACAAGTTGATCATTGTTGATCGTTCCTTAGCCGTGTGCGGTGCCCCCTGCCACCAAATTCCACCTCGGTCATATCGTTGTAGAGCTTAGGCGAAGCCCTGCATCGGTAGTGCATCAAGATCGTCACCACGCCGTTGAGCTGACGGAACTCTTCCTCGACGCTTTGCTGGATCGGAGCCCGAGGATCGTCATCGAGCTGAACGTGTGCTAAGAACTCGGAGGTGCCGGAGTAACGGTGCTTGGATCGGTCGGATCGGGAAGAAGACGTACGACTACTTCCTCTATGTTGTGAGATCGCTTCCGCAGTCGGTCTGTGTTGGTACGTAGACAATACTCTCCCCCTCGTTGCTGTGCATCACCATGATCTTGCGTGTGCGTAGGAAAATTTTCGAAATTACTACGTTCCCCAACAGAATGAAGTAAAACTACGAAGGATCTAAGTCTTCAAGTTCCATAGGCTTCATGGGGAGTCTTCACATGTCATTGTCTTCGACATGAATGTCTTCATGAACCACCATTGTCTTCAATGTCTTTGTACATTTTTAGGGGTCATCTCTGGTAGCTAAACCAAATCAATGAGGGACTTCTACCTGTGTTATCCTGCAATTCTCACAAACACATTAGTCCCTCAACTAGGTTTGTCGTCAATACTCCAAAACCAACTAGGGGTGGCACTAGATGCACTTACAGTTCCTCTGGATTAAATTCCCACAGGCGAAGGGGGTGACGTTTGCCGGGCAATATCCGGCGAATCAGCATGACCTGCGTCACCTTGACCAGGTTGAGGTCTCCTTCCAAGGGATCTTTAATGCGGCCCTGTAGCAAGGGCACGTCTTTGGGCAAACCCCAATCCAACCCTCTGTTGACCCATGACGCCAGACGTGGTGGGGGACCCGAGGGAAAGGCAGCAGGTGCCACCCATTTGGTGCTCCGGGGAGCGGTGATATAAAACCACTCTCGTTGCCACAAGCCTAGCTCCTCTTTAAAAGAGCCCTCGGGCCACGGAGCATCAGCATTTTTGCTTATAACAGCGCCTCCGCACTCTGCATGCCGTCCCTCGATCATCTTCGGTTCCACTTTGAAGGTCTTGAGCCATAGTCCGAAGTGAGGGTTAACATGGAGGAACGCTTCGCACACAACGATAAACGAGGAGATATGGAGGATGGACTCCGGAGCTAAGTCGTGGAATTCCAACCCATAATAAAACAACAGTCCCCTCACAAAGGGTTCCATTGGGAAGCCCAACCCCCGAAGGAAGTGAGAAATGAACACCACGCTCTCACCGGGCTGGGGACTGGGGATGACCTGCCCTTGAGCAGGCAACCTATGCCAAATTTCGCCGGTCAGGAACTTAGCCTCTCTCAACTTTAGCACGTCCTCCTCCGTGGCGGAGGAGGGCATCCATCGGCCTTGAAGGTCAGAACCGGACATTGTCGAAGGTCCGAGGCGCCCGGAATCTAGAGCCTGGGGTGTTAGAACTCGAGGCGACGGGCGAACTTGTTTTGGATTGGAGAAAAGATAAGGCCCTGGACTCTTTATAAGAGGCTGAATACCAGGAGCCCTCCCCGTAACCGTTTGGGACTCACCTTTAATCGAGGAAACATGCTAACGGGCACGATTGGGTTACCCACGTCCACATTGATGAGAATCTCGTAAAAGGGGGGTACAAGATCTCTGCTTTGACAAGACGTGCCAAGGAAACCGCCTCGCAAAACACGCTGAGGTGAAAAAGTAAAAACGATTCGTAAAAGACTTGGTCGTAGTGTGATGGCGCACTGCGGAATACGTCAGCAGATTTGATTTGTGTTAATATTATTCTCTCTATGGCAATATGTGGAAACTTATTTTGCAGAGCCAGACACTACTCTTGGTGTTAACAATCTTCTATGAAGGACTTGGAGGAGGAACCCGCCTTGCAATGCCGAAGACAATTTGCGCGCCGGACTCGTCGTCATTGAAGCCTGGTTCAGGGGCTACTGAGGGAGTCCTGGATTAGGGGGTGTTCGGGTAGCCGGACTATACCTTCAGCCGGACTCCAGGACTATGAAGATACAAGATTGAAGACTTCGTCCCGTGTCCGGATGGGACTTTCCTTGGCGTGGAAGGCAAGCTTGGCGATGCGGATATTCAAGATCTCCTACTATTGTAACCGACTCTATGTAACCCTAACCCTATCCGGTGTCTATATAAACCGGGGAGTTTTAGTCCGTAGGACATCATATTCATACACAACAATCATACCATAGGCTAGCTTCTAGGGTTTAGCCTCCTTGATCTCGTGGTAGATCTACTCTTGTACTACCCATATCATCAATATTAATCAAGCAGGACGTAGGGTTTTACCTCCATCAAGAGGGCCCGAACCTGGGTAAAACATCGTGTTCCCTGCCTCCTGTTACCATCCGGCCTAGACGCACAGTTCGGGACCCCCTACACGAGATCCGCCGGTTTTGACACCGACAAGGGTCCTTATGAAGGGTAAATAGCAATTGGCATATCACGTTGTGGTTTTGCGTAGGTAAGAAACGTTCTTGCTAGAAACCCATAGCAGCCACGTAAAACATGCAAACAACAATTAGAGGACGTCTAACTTGTTTTTGCAGGGTATGCTATGTGATGTGATATGGCCAAGAAGAATGTGATGAATGATATGTGATGTATGAGATTGATCATGTTCTTGTAATAGGAATCACGACTTGCATGTCGATGAGTATGACAATCGGTAGGAGCCATAGGAGTTGTCTTTATTTATTGTATGACCTGCGTGTCATTGAACAACGCCATGTAATTACTTTACTTTATTGCTAACCGGTAGCCATACTAGTAGAAGTAATAAGTTGGCGAGACAACTTCATGGAGACACGATGATGGAGATCATGATGATGGAGATCATGGTGTCATGCCGGTGACGATGATGATCATGGAGCCCCAAGATGGAGATCAAAAGGAGCAAAATGATATTGGCCATATCATGTCACTTTTTGATTGCATGTGATGTTTATCATGTTTATGCATCTTATTTGCTTAGAACAACGGTAGTAAATAAGATGATCCCTCATTGAAATTTCAAGAAAGTGTTCCCCCTAACTATGCACCGTTGCGAAAGTTCGTTGTTTCGAAGCACCACGTGATGATCGGGTGTGATAGATTCTAACGTTCACATACAACGGGTGTAAGACAGATTTACACACGCGAAACACTTAGGTTGACTTGACGAGCCTAGCATGTACAGACATGGCCTCGGAACACAAGAGACCGAAAGGTCGAGCATGAGTCGTATGGTAGATACGATCAACATGAAGATGTTCACCGATGATGACTAGTCCGTCTCACGTGATGATCGGACACGGCCTAGTTGACTCGGATCATGTAATCACTTAGATGACTAGAGGGATGTCTATCTGAGTGGGAGTTCATAAGATGAACTTAATTATCCTGAACATAGTCAAAAGATCTTTGCAAATTATGTCGTAAGCTCGCGCTTTAGTTCCACTGTTTAGATATGTTCCTAGAGAAAATATAGTTGAAAGTTGACAGTAGCAATTATGCGGACTATAGAAGGCTTATGTCCTTAATGCACCGCTCAGTGTGCTGGACATCGAACGTGGTCTGTGGATGTTGCGAACATCTGACATACACGTTTTGATGACTACATGATAGTTCGGTAATGTTAAATGGTTTAGAATTGAGGCACCGAAGACATTTTCGAAACGTCGCGGAACATATGAGATGTTTCGAGGGCTGAAATTGGGATTTCAGGCTCGTGCCCACGTCAAGAGGTATAAGACCTCCGACGATTTTCTTAGCCTGCAAACTAAGGGAGAAAAGCTCAATCGTTGAGCTTGTGCTCAGATTGTCTGAGTACAACAATCACTTGAATCGAGTGGGAGTTGATCTTCCATATAAGATAGTGATGTTTTTTCAAAGTCATTGCCACCAAGCTGCTAGAGCTTCGTGATGAACTATAACATATCAGGGATAGATATGATGATTGAAAGTGCGTTATATCGACTAGAGGGGGGGTGAATAGACGATTTTTATGAAAGTCTTCAAAACGTGAAAGTTATGAAGACAAACAGTACAGATATGCCTATCACTTAAGCAGCGGAAGTTAGATTACACTAGGCAAGCCATGGTCAAGTATTCAATAGAGTGAAAGCACAAGACAAGTAGCTGCAGTGTAATAAGGATTAGGTAGGAAGAAGTTACGAAGCCAAACAAATCATATAGTTATGATGTGGAAACAGAAGATACAACAAGCATGCAATGGCTTCACAATGTGTAACAGTAAGTAAAAGGAAGTGAAGATGAAACCAGTGACACGCTGAAGACAATGATTTGTTGGACTAGTTCCAGTTGTTGTGACAACTGTACGTCTGGTTGGAGCGGCTAGGTATTTAAACCAAAGGACACACAGTCCCGGACACCCAGTCCTGAACACGCAGCTCAGGACACTCAGTCCTCACCGTTTTCTCCTTGATCTAAGGTCACACAGACCTCGCCCAATCACTCTAGTAAGTCTTCAAGGTAGACTCCCAAACCTTCACAGACTTCGTTCACTAGCAATCCACAATTTCTCTTGGATGCTCAGAACACGACGCCTAACCGGCTGGAGGATGCACAGTCCTCAAGTGTAATAAGTCTTCAGATCACTCAGACAAGAAGACTTAAGTGATGCCCAATTTACTCTAGCTCTGGGTGGTTAGGGATTTTCTCCTCGCTAGGAATTTTCTCTCAAAGGCTTCGAGGTGGGTTGCTCTCAAATGACAAAAGCCGTGCACTGAAATCTGAGCAGCCAGCCGTTTATGGTTGTAGGGGGTGGACTATTTATAGCCACTGGGCAACCCGACCTGATTTGTCCGAAATGACCCTGGGTCACTAAGGAACTGACACGTGTACCAACGGTCAGATTTCAAACTCACACGACAACTTTACTTGGGCTACAAGTAAAGCTGACTTGTCCGACTCTGGACAAGATTTGTTCTCATAGTCTTCGCTCGAAGATATAGGTTTTGAATTAGGCATCACTTCAGTCATTCTGGCTGGTTCTCTTGGACCCCACTTAACAGTACGGTGGTTCCTATGACTCAACACAAATGAAATAGAACTACGAAGGATCTAAGTCTTCGAGTTCCATAGGCTTCACATAGTGTCTTCTCTTGTCATAGTCTTCAATGTGAATATCTTCATATACCACCATTGTCTTCAATGTCTTCGTACATTTTTAGGGGTCATCTCTGGTAGTAAAACTGAATCAATGAGGGACTTCTACCTGTGTTATCTTGCAATTCTCACAAACACATTAGTCCCTCAACTAGGTTTGTCGTCAATACTCCAAAACCAACTAGGGGTGGCACTAGATGCACTTACAATCTCCCCCTTTTTGGTGATTGATGACAAATTAGTTGAAGTTTTCAACGGGGAATATAATTTGTGAAATTGTAAAGGAATTGTCTTCATAAGCTGCAAGGGCTCCCCCTGAAGATGTGCATATAAGTAATTTGCTTCTGGAACGCAAATGCACATGGCAGGTTGTACTTGTGGAAATCCACTTCAACTTATGATGACAATCCACCATGCATGTAAAAGTATATGAAGAGAATGACATGCATAATGAAAAATGGACGTCTGCGGAATGATATAAGTGCGGAAATTATCGTCGTACATGCGGAATTTATCTTTGCAAAAACATAGTGGCAAACAAGTAGCAGACGACCATCGAGTGTAAGTGTTACAACTCAAAGAACCAAGTGTAGCAAAACGAGAGTTGTAAGCACGAAGCAAAATGTAGCAAAATATAAAGGCACCCGCCCATAGTGACCTGCTTGAAGACTATAAACATCATATGCTTCTCCCCCTTTTGTCAGTGATGACCAAAAAGGTTTGAAGACATAGAGTTTTCTACGCGTTCCCAGGCGCAGCAGGGTCGGTGGAGGCGTTTGGTGGTGCAGACGAGCTTGGTGCAGATTCGACGTGCGCTGAAGGAGGTGGAGGTGATGTAGCGTCATCTTCTTCTTTGATAATCCTGGCAGTTACGGTGGCAGCAGAGGAAGAGAACTCCGAATCTTCAAGTGATGGAGTTCTGCGAAGCATTGCCCTTCGAGGAGGCGTGGAGTCAAATTTGAAGCACTCTGTGAAGCCATCCTCTTGAAGTTCAGCTTCAGGACACATCATCGTGAGTCCTTTCCAAGTGCGGCGACAGGTTTCGTGTGCAACAAATGCATTCTTGGTTGCAAGATTCCTGATACGATTGACGTCCTCCATGATGCTTTTCATCTGCCTCTTGATCCAGTCGTGATGCCTGTCCTGCTTTTGGTGAAGAGCCACAAGAAGCTCTCGGTCATTGAGGGCACGAGCACGCTTCTTGGGTCGCTGATCAGTTGGGCTGTCAGTGGCTTCAGTAGATGCAGGTGCACGTGTGGTGCCAGCCAACGGATACACTCTGGAGATGGCTGCAACACCGTCATCATTCTAAGTGAAGCTTTGGTGTTCTGCATTGTGAAGACTTAATGGTTGCTTGGCAGGCTCAGGATATATAGCTTTAGCAGAGGTGTCCACATCTGGCAAGAAGATCCGATGGTTGCGGGCTGAGGGCTGATATGAAATCGCAGAATGAAGCTTGATCAGCCGCATAACCCAAGGAGCATAAAACTTTAAGCCAAATAAATTTGAGCCGGATGCCGCAAGCTGGCGTATGAAGAAGTCCTGCGCATTGAAGCATTTTCCATGAAGGATGTAGAATATGAGAGTCTTCATTGCACCCTCAACCTTGGCATGTGGAGAGTGTCCCTTGAGGGGCCAGAGAGTCTGCCTGATGATGTGATATATGGTTCTGGGCAGGTACTCTAAGTCTTCAACGAAGAACTCTATTGGATAGGGTGCATCATGGGGCAATGGCTTCATCATTGAAAGCATATGACTCATATTTGGTTCAGGCCTCTGGAATATGCTTTCAATTGCTTCAGCATGTAATTGGCAGCCATCTTCGAAGAATTCGCCAGGAGTGGGCAGGCCGGTAAGCTCAATGATATTGAATGCATTGGCTTCATGATGGACATTTCCGGTCATCCACTCCAGGACCCAAGTCTTCGGATCTCTGTTGTAGCCTTTGATATGAAGAGTGGCATAGAATTGAAGCAGAAGCTCTTCATTCCAGTGCTCTTCATCTGTGATGAACGGTAGCAAACCCACTTGCTTGAAGCAATCCAGTGCTTGTTCCAGGCCGGGCAGACCAGCAACAGCTTCAACCTCAAGGCGCTTGTGCGGGAAGATGCGGCCTTGGTTGTATAGGATGCATGAGTAATAGCTGCATTGTGGATAGCTCCAGAACCTATCTGATACAATCCGTTCCCTTGAGTAAGGGTTCTTGGAGATGTTGAAAAACGTGTTGTCTGCCCTGAAGCTATTGACATTAAAGGAGCCAGGAGCTGATGCAGGACCTGGGAACCTTGGCAGTCATGGGATTGGCTTCTGAACCTGAGGCCTGTGCGCAACATGATAGTTGAATTGTGGACCGGCCGCAGACTCAGGCGCAGAAGTGTCAGGAGCAGTAGCTTCAGTGTCTTCGGAAGCTGTTGTTGGGGAGGGCTCCACATTGGCTTCAAGGTTGGTGGTGGCAGCCTCCATATTTTCCGCCTCCACTTGACTAGCTGGAGGGGTAGACGCAGGCACGTTCACCTAGAGAACTGGTTCTTGGTGGAGTGGGGAAGTGGGTTCTGGTGGTGCTTCTTTAGTATCTTCGGCTGATGGAGCCGGAATGTCTTCAGCCGAATCTTGAGGCCGTGGTCCTTTGCGAAGCCTGCGGAATGCAGACGACGCCTTTGGAGTTGGAGTGGGCTGGGCCTCAGATTCTTCTTCTTGTGGGCGATCCACCCATGATGCAGCTTGTGCGATTGGCGTCACAGGACGACCAATGCTGATCAGTTCGCTTGTCTCAAGCTGAGGAAGGGCTGCATCATCTTGTACATTGTCCTGATGACCAATGTCTTCAGCAGTGATGGGGTCGGCTGCTGCAATATCTTCAGCTTCAGGAGCCTCTGTGGGAGCAGGCTCATGAACTGTCAGCAGACGATCTGCGTCAGGGTAGATGACAGATAGGGGTTCAACTATCAAGGGCTCTGTGGGAGCAGCCCGAGCTTTCTTGATCTTGCGCTTCTTCTTGGTGGGGTCAGAAGGAGAGGCTTCAGAGTGTTTCCTCTTCCTTGCTTCAGCTTCGGCTGTCCGTGTCTTCTTGAGCTCTGAAGCGGTTGACTGGCTCTTTGGCTTCGAGCCAGTCGTAGCAGTGGGGAAGACAGTCGGAGCAGCTTCTTGTCTTGGTGCCTCTGGTTCAGGCACAGCAGGCTTCTTCTTCTTCTTCGCGGCCATCCTGGGGTCGATGCCGGGACGCCCAAGTGCCTTGCGCTTCTCGGCCTCATTGTAGGCCTGCACACAGCGATTAGCCAGAGTCTTCATTCGCTCCCGCGAACCCTGAGCTTCTGCACGCTTCTTTAGAAAGTTTTCCTTTAACTCGTGCAACATGATCTTGAAGTCCTTGACTTCTTGGACACTGAGCCTGGCCATATTTTGCTTGAACTGAGCCTTTTCAAAATCAATTTTCTGCTTCAGTTCAACAATGCGCTGGGCAATTGCAAGTTCTGAAGCAATAGCGCCTTGGAAGGCGA